>JBBPUG010000551.1:0-19921 GCA_038094535.1 Tubosaeta aff. alveolata | reverse complement strand
TTACAAGCATTCCGGCATATTTTCCCTTCCATATGTGCTGAGAATCAACTATTGTTTCGCTTTTTTCACTTTTCCCCTTCTGTTGTCTTATAAATGGAGGATTGTGTACATGTACATTCTGATGCTATAGACCTCTGGGGGCCACATATATACACTTCTCATTAAGCTTTTGGGACTTCCAGACCATTGTGGAAGGTTATATTTACACAACAACATATGATGTGTGTGGGAAAAAACATCCGAAACAGATCACTTCAACCACTTTCTCATGTTTGTTGTTGATCAACTTCATGAGTTCGAGCTTGGGACCTGGAAGGCAATTCTAACACATCTAATGCGCATCCTCCATGCCAAGGGTGGAGTTGCGATTCAGGAATTGAATTGGAGGTAAGTATGACTCTTATTAACATGTCCCTTGTACCTAACACCTACAGATATCGACACATAGAAACATTCAGTCACGGAACGATCAGAAAATTCCATAAGAATGTCTTGGCAATGAAAAGGCTTGTGGCACGAGACTTTGAAGACATCTTGCAGGTAAATACTCATTATTTCCATAGCCTTAACTAATCCCACTGTAGTGTGCGATCCTGGTATTTGAGGGGCTACTGCTGTCCCCTCACAACAAAATGATCATGGATCTTTTGTTTGATCTTGCAACTTGGCATGTGTTCACCAAGCTTTGAATGCATACTGACGATACGCTCAGATTTTTTGATGTAGCGATAAAGCATCTCAGCCATTCAGCTCGCAAATTTGAGGAGACGATGTGTGTAGCTTATAGAACCACAGAGCTTTCTCAGAAATTGGCAATGAGAGTGTGTCGACAAGCCTCACAAATGGCAAAGGACCCTCAAAAATCTCGAAGCAAGACCTCAAATGACCCCAAAAATCAAGAAACTTAATCTGTCAATGTACAAGTTCCACGCACTCAGCGATTATCCCACCACTATTTGTATATATGGCACAATGGATAGCTACTCTACCCAAACAGTATGTCTGTTGTCTAACGAGCATTATAGATTGAATATCTACATACAGTACTTGCAGGGCGAACTTGAGCACTGCTACTTGAAGCGCCACTTCCCACGGTCAGGGAACAAGAAGGACAGCTGGAAGATGAGCATGGTCAACCAGGAAGCGGTAGAACAGTTTATCAGAAAGGTAAATGATACCTGGGTCACACTTCAAGAGAGTGAAGGTCACCTGGCTATTCGAAATTCGCCACCGAGAGTGCATAGCTCTTCTACAGATCACTACTACATGGCTGCCTCAATGCGTGATGCGCACAACATTACAGAGTGGCTAAACTATAGAAAGGGCGACCCTACAATCAAGGTAAGTCCACGAAAACTCATCTGCTATCTGCTGACTCGGACGTAGAACTTTATTCCCTGCCTCAAAGACCATCTGCTCACTCGTCTGTAAGGCTTGGCATATAATGGGGACGAGTACAAATTTATGGACACTGATCGGAGTCACATCCTAGTGCATGACAACAAACTATTTGAACATACGTACCTACGAGTCAACTACACAACCTACAACCTGCGCTGAGAACAGGATTCCATTAATGTCTGGACTCACCCCGACATCCTCCTACTTTCCCAAGATGACAAGCATGTCCACCCATACTGGTATGCATGGGTATGCCTCATCTTCCATGTTATGGTGGAATATCAAGAGGATGTGCAGTCAAGTTGGTACTGCAAGCCAATGCACATGGGTGTTTTGTTTGTCTGGTGGTTCCAACATGACTCAAACGCTTGGTCCGGGTGGGATGCCAAGCATCTTCCTCGCCTACAGTTTACAGAGCAAACCTCTACTCACAACTTAGAGGCTTTTGGCTTTATGGACCCAAACAGTGTTGTCCGGGGTGTGCATCTCATCCTATCGTTCGCTTTTGAAACTACAGGCGCACTCCTAGGACCATCATTCCTTCACAAAACTCAAGAAACTACTGATTCGGATTCAGATTGGCTATATTACTACGTTAACATGTAAGTACACTATCTAATTTTGTATTGCTAATACCCCAGTAGTTTCGTAGACCATGATATATTCATGCGCTTTTGGGGCAGAGGGATCAGACACAAAGCGACGCACGAATGGGACGAGATTTTGAAGCGTGAGGGTCTCAACCCTCCTCCAGAGGAGTCCAATGAAGAGGGAGGAGCAAGGGAGCCAGAAGATGAGACGGGTGGTGGCAATGAGCAAGACAACAATGACAGTGACTTGGACTCAGATGGTGGTGACGAGACGGCGAAGATGGCAGAGGATTAGCTGCGGGTGAGGGAGAAAAAGATGATAATATTGATGAATTGGTTGTGGATGAGGGAGAGGAACTAGATGAAGACGTTTGGGCATGCAAAGGGTATGACGCATTGTAGGTCAGTTGGCTATTATCGGATTCGAGTACTTACGATAAGAGATTATCAGAATCACACTAATCTGACATGGAAATATCAGGTATTATCATATTTGTAGTCTAGTTACAGCAAGTATTCTAAGCAAATGTCAGATTCTTGAGGACCTGATATGGTCTGAAAAGGAATTATCATAATGGATGGCATGGGGAAAGCATATCAGGTCATCTCAGAGTTTGACGAAGTTTGTGATGTAATCCTCATTTCCCAACTTCAAGTCTCACTAGTAGTACTTGTGACCAACGCAGCTACTACTCATCATGTGTTCCATGATCCTGGGGTCCTGAGGTGGGGGTAGAGCTTGGTGAATAGTAGACACCATGTACTCGAATGTCAAATTCGTGAAGGTTCTGGGTATGTGACAAGCAAGGTGATACATTGAAGTGACTGAACACAAATCTTTGTACAGGGGTTGAGTTGCTCATATCCGAGCCTTGCTAGACACTCGTCTAGAAGAGGGAGCGACTCTTATGTAACATCCTTTGTGTTTTGTTCTCCCTAAGACAAGCCTCAACCAGCTCAATGTGCCACTTCAATAATCTGAGGAATGATCTCAAGATGTCTTGCATCCATTGGTACACCCTGTGAGCTGTGCTACTCTGTTGATGCCAATCCACTTCCTTCCTGTGGGGCTTAGGCAATACAACATTGCTAACAATTCTCAAGTGACAAACCTGCATCAGTTTCACTTTTCTATTAGTTTCCATTTGAGGTGGGACTTCATGCATTTCCCACCGGCGTCCTCAGAATTCGTAGCCGACTCAATGTCCGGAAGCACAAGTGATTACGTCTTAGATGGCTGCGGGTCGTTAGGCAAGGTCCCTATCAGCACCCAATTTCATATTTCATAAGTATGTTTGTATTGAAGCTGAAGGACTCATCTCCACAACGTACAATGCACGGGACTGACCACAACAGACATGGTTGAATCTGTAAGTGGTACGTCTCAGCCACATCCACCTTCAGTTCGAGTCCCTGAATTCCCCTCTCACAGCACAAATGTGAGGTGGAAACATGTGGACAGGGTTGGCGGAGGATGACTTTGTTACAGATGCAGCACTCCCTAATATGCCCATTCAAGGTCAGTTGCCAGTGGATTCTGCCGATGTGGCTGAGGGGAACCTTATGCTGCGCAATTGCTTCCTTCATCAAATGTTGACACAGCACCATTTGTCAACGCTCAACTGACAAACTTTTGGGCTCAGGAGACGCTGGCAGGGTATATTGAATGAATGAGGGTCATCCTGTCAATCAATCCCTGCAGGTCAGGATGAATAAAAGCATATTCGACCATTCTAACCCAATGTTCCCAAACAGTATTGCTTGTAAACCCACTTATCGATCTGTGGGGCAATTAAATTCTGTTCCCGCGGTGGCCAAACAGATCCGTTTACTGTAACGCGAGGTGCACCCAAGAGAACATTGGTAACATGAAGTATTCTTAAGAGAGCGTTCGACTAAACCCAAGAGAGGTGGATGCTCACGAAGAGGTACCACAGCGTCTCTCCTAGCTAGCTTAGTGTGAACCAAAGGCAGAGGACAGAGGACAAAGACGAGGGAGCACACTAGTCTTGAGAATTGCTCGAGGACAAGAGATGAGTATGGTGAAGACAATGGACAAGAGATGAGGGACTTAGAACTAAGAGATCCAAGGATCAGGGACGAAGGACATTAGCTATGACTGAGGACAGTGACAAGGAACTCAGAGGACTCGAGAATCGCTCGAGGACAGAGAGGGTCTAGCACCAGGTGCGTAGATTCAGAGTGAGGAACTATTGTACAGGCGATCAGGTATATAAGTGTTCCAATCGTGGGAGAATGGAACGCTATGGAATGCTATGGAACAAGGGGAAACATCGCCGTTGTGAGAGAGACAGCTATGAAGCTAATCGTCCAATGAGAGAGCAAAGATAAGGCAAGATAAAAGAAGGAACTGTAGAGTTGAGTCATTTACCTTGGAAGGGAAATGACAACACAAGGAAGTCATTGAAAAGAGAAAGGTGAGAGGACAAGACGACAGTTCGAGATGCTACTCAGGGAAAGAAGTAAGCCTGAGAGACAAAGGCAAGAGTTATCACCCGAAGGGAACATTGATAGCCTCAAGAGAAAGTCGTAGTTGACGACAAAAAGAAGAAGGACTAAAGAGAACGATGAGAAAAGTATACAAAGAACAGAGAGGAAAAAGAATCGTAATATTTGCGTCGACTACATCAACAGATCGCAACCGCTACATCGCACTTTTCGACTCTGATTCCACTTGTCATATATCTCCATATTGCAAGCTGTTTGACACACTGTCAGACATCCCACCTAAACCGTTCACTGCCGCGAACCAACAAATTTTTAATGCCACCGCTATGGGCGATATGGTGATCAAAGTCCCAAATGAGTGTGACTCTTCATGTCTATGCCTCACTGAAGTCCTATACTCGAAGGAGGTTGGATACACTCTGGTATCCATAGGGTGTCTCGATGAACTGGGTTTCGAGACGGTTTTCACTGGTGGTTTTTGCACCATCTGAGCATCCAATGGTGAAACGATCGGCCATATTCCCCGCACCACGAAAGGGCTCTACCGTGTTATTCAAGAGCCTGATACCGCCCAAGCTGCTTTCCCGCGCACTGTCACTGTCATGGAGTTACATCACTTGTATGGACACATTTCTCCTTCAGCTGCACGCACTTTTGCTGAAAAAGGTCTTATCGCTGGATTGCTTTTCGACATGTCATCAGATCCAGGCTCTTTTTGTGAATTATGCATCTATGCCAAAGCAACTCGCAAGCCCATCGCGAAGGAACGGCAGGGCAAACTCTGCTCAAATGTCAGCGACATCATTTGGTTGGATGTCTGGGGACCTGCACCTGTCTCTATGTTGCGCAACAAGCGGTACTATGTTACTTTCACCGACAACCACTCCCAGCTCACGTATATGTACACCCTCCATCAAAAGAGCAACACTTCTTCTGCTTACAAGAATTTCGCCGCCTGGCTCGATTGCCAACTTGCCGCTAAAGTCAAGCTTCTTCACTCTGATCGTGGAGGTGAATATCGGGGAAAGGAATTCGTGTGTTATTTGTAGCGCGAAGGAACTGGTCAGCGTTTTACTGCCCCTGACACGCCGCAGCATAACAGTGTCGCTGAACACCTTAACTGCACCATCTTGGAACGTGTTCGGGCAATGTTGCATTTGAGCAGGTTACCAAAGTTCCTGTGGGGAGAGGCCACACGTCATGCCATTTGGCTAAAGAATTGAATGCCTACCAAAGCCCTCAACGGTCAAACTCCATATGAGGTCGCTTTCGGCCACAAGCCCAATATGGGCCATCTTAGGGAATGGGGATCAGATGTTTATGTTCGAGTTTCAGTGAACAAGCTGAGTGGATGGGTTAGCAAGGTCAAATGGATGGGGATTGATGACCAATCCGAGAACACTTACCAAGTTTACTGGCCCGAAAAGCACTCTGTCATGGTTGAGTGCAATGTTTATGATGGCCCATGTCATCTCGAGGGGGAAGGATCACTACACGATGAGGACGATCTGCCACTCACCATTATCCCACCAGCCACACAGCCTCAACCCTCTGCCCCACCATCGCTGATTATCAATCCATCTATTCCTGACCCGCCTATCGCCGAACGTCCGCAATGCAACCGAAAACCTAGTCAACGTCTTCATGACATCCTTGACGGCAAGTCCACCGACCCCGTACCACAGTGTCCAAGTCCCACCTGTCACCAAACATCCTGCTGCTGCCGCTATCCCTTACGACAATGATGTCAAACTTGTCCTACAGCTATATGATCATATGGTTGACACTGAGGCACTCAAACTGTCCACACTCGCCGACGCAAAACGACGATCTGAGTGGCCGCATTGAGAGAAGGGAATCAAGGAAGAACTTGCTACCTTGAAAAAGGCTGGCACATGGGAACTCATTGACCTGCCACATGGCACAAATATTGTGGGTTCTAAGTGGGTTTTTCACGCTAAAAAAGACACTGCAGGAAACATTGTACGCTACAAAGCCCACCTCATCGCACAGGGCTACTCGCAGGTACCAGGAGTCAACTATTTCGACACATACACCCCCATCGCCAAGCTCGAATCCATCTGCACCATTCTTGCTTTCACAGCACAACATGATATGGAACTTCACCAGATCGATATCAAGGGCACCTACCTCAACGGTGAGCTCGAAGATGGCGAATGCATCTACATGCGCCAGCCCCCTGGATACGCCGACCCCACACACCAGAAACACATGTGCCGTTTGTGCAAAACCTTGTACAGTTTGAAGCAAAGCGGGCGGCAATGGTACCAAAAGCTCGTAGAGATTTTGGTGATGAAGATCGGATTCCGGCAATGTCCCGTTGATCAAGCCGTTTTCATTCTGCATTCCAGTGATGAACTGACCATCATTGTTGTACATGTCAACAATTGTACTATTGCAGCTACAACACTTGACCTCATTGTTACGCTGAAAATGCGCATCAAAGACTTCGTCAAAATCTCAGACTTGGGGGAGTTACACTGGTTGCTAGGAATAGAGGTAACCTGCGATCATGCCGAGCATACCATTTCATTGTCACAGTGCTTGTATTTCGAGTCTATCCTCCGCCGCTTCAACTTCGATCAACTCAAGCCAGTTTCGACGCCAATGGAGCCAAATCTTAAGCTCAGCACTTCCCAATCCCCCTCGTCTGGTGCTGACTACACTGCCATACAGCACATCCCTTACCATGAAGCCGTTGGATCGCTTATGTATGCCACACTCAGAACCCATCCCGACATTTCCTACGCCATCACCACCATCTCCCGTTTCACTGCAAACCCAGGCCTTCCTCATTAGGACGCCGTCCGTCATGTTTACAGATACCTACTTGGAACTTTGAACCTCTGACTCACATACAGGGGGAAAGTTTGCCCACTGGTTGGATATACGGATGCCGATGGAAGTATGGGGGAGGACCGCAAAGCCATATCTGGCTATGCATTCCTGGTCAATAGAGGGGCTGTCTCTTGGAGTTCAAAGAAACAGGACATCATGTCCTTGTCGACAACAGAGAGCGAATACGTTGCCGCAACTCACGCCGCCAAGGAAGCCCTCTGGCTTCGTTCTTTTATTACAGATGTCTTTGCTCCTCTCGTTGACCCCATCACTCTCTTTTCTGACAATCAATCTGTTATTGCTCTTGCCAAAGACCACCAGTACCACGTGCACACGAAACACATTGACATTCGTTTTCATTTTATTCGCTGGATTATTGACGACGGAAAACTTCACCTCATTTTCTGCCCCACCGATGACATGGTCGCCGACATGCTTACTAAAGCGCTCCCCTCGCCGAAGGTCAAGCACTTTGCTGCAGAACTTGGACTGCGTGCAGCTTGAGGGGGGGTGTTGGATTTTGGGCAAGCCTGCACGCAGCCACAGTCCCACAGATGTTTTTCTGTATGATACTTTGTTTCTTTGTTTCTCTTTGTCCCGACAAGATACAAACAGCGCGTTGCACCGTTTGTATCGTAGATACTTTATCTTTGCTTCACTTTTGATTCTTTGTCTGTCGAGCTGTGATCATTATGATATGATACGCACCATATATATACGGACGCTCGACCACACTCATCCTCAGTCCATTGCACGATCGCGCTGACTGAGGTGAGCATCTGTCGTAGATTTGTTTACCTTACTCTTCATTGACTTGTTTTGTAGTCTTACTCGTTTAGTGCCACTCTCGCTTGTATATTCACGTTAAAATGGGAAAACAATCAGGTGTTGAAATGATTTGGACACATTTCTATGTGGGGTACTGGCTGTCAGTGTGCTTGTAATCTGTGAGTTGACATGGGTATGCCGGCTAGTACCACATATGTATAAAAAAGAGAAACCTATTAGTGGTACCAGCTAGGCTTAATCTCTACATAGCTCGGCCGGTACCACACCTGTGATCTCTAACCCCACCTACATATGGTACTGGCCATTGGTGTGGCTTGTAATCAGTGAGTTGAAAAATCTCACCATGGGCATATCAGCTGGTACAATATGTGTGTAATGACAGAAACCTATATGTGGTACTGGCTGGACTTAGTCTCTGATGCATAGCTCGGCCAGTACCACACCCATGATATCTAACTACACCTACATATGGTACTGGCTGTTTGTGTGGCTTGTCATCAACAAAACCTTTGGAACTGTGTATGTCAATGTAACACCTTGTAGTCATTGTAAACACATACAAGCACGATGTTGGCTATAGCTGTCCAACCATGTGAATACAGTACACTGGAATATGCTTGTCTCTATGGATGTTGACATGCATTTCTCAGGCAATAACTTGGATGTATGAAATGTACTTGCCAAACAACAGGTATGGTGGCGAGATTCATCCATTGCCTTGCATCATGATATGCGTTCACCAGGCAATGGCTTGTATGATGCATTGTACTTGCAAAGTAGCAGGTATAGTGGCAAGATCCATCTATTCTCTGGCATCATGACATATAATCGCCAGGCAATGGCTTATAGACATATTGTAGACTTGCAATGCCTTGCGTTATGCTTTGTATGGTAATAAGGTACATGCATTACTATGTATCATGACTTAGATTGACTTGCATATGCATAGTGCACTTGCAAAGGACCGTTGTACATGCATGCCCTCGCATTACTATATGCAATGCTATCCCTGCATATAGACTGGCCATGTCTGACACACCCGAGGTGTGACAGTGCATGGCACGCCAACTACCCACAAGATGAGGAGGGCCACAATGGCACACCCACCATGCAATGATGAGCTAGAGAAGGGTCCCATTGAAATTGGATATGTGTGCCCATCACGTTGCCCCTTCCATTCACCCTGGACATCCATTGTCATTAGTGATCAGACTGACACCTCTTCCCACACCGCTGTTAGCCTTAGCTGAAATGCATCACAACAATACATGGTCATCTCTCTGCTGGCCTAGCCACTGTCACATTCAAGACTCCCATGAAATATGTGTAGATGAATGAGGCCCCTATTGTGTCTCAGCGCAGGACTACCTTATTTCTCACATGTTACATAGAGTCTTGTTCTAAACATGCTCAGTGTCATGCTGGTCACTGCTTGCCACAAGCATAGTACTGGTACTTGGTTACAGGCTTACAGCTCAGTATAGAGCTCACCATATTCCTCCATGCCATTGTCTTTACCATCTTCAGGACCAAGAATGTCAACAGTATCCTCAGCTTCATCCTCAGAGTCAGTTTCAACATTTGCTTCGTTGTCTGCTGGCTATGGCTGATCACCATCTTCGAGGTCTTGTTCCTCGAAACCCACATATCCATACTCATCCATCTCTTCTAGTGCTTCTTCACCTGGAGTTCACTATCCATATTCTTGTCTTCGCCTTCACCCACACTGCTCCCAGAGTCTGATACATGTTCAGGTTCGTCTTCCTCAGTCTCGTCATATGTGTCTAAGTCAAGTTTATCACAATCAACCCAGAACATCTGCAATGCCTCACGTGTTGACCAATGACCAATCCCTCCCCCATGGAAGCGCATCAACATATCACAATCAGCAAATCTTCATGAGTGGTTTTGGGTAAATTCCACTGGAAACAACAAGCAGACTTACATACTGTATTCACATAGTGGAAAATCCAATCCTTGTCTTCATTGTGTGTTGCACACGCAATTGATGGAGGTAGCAATGTATCTGTATGACCATATGCAAATCCAGGAATGGGATGAACTGCACGTATCACCTCCTTGGGATCCAAAAAGCCAAAGGCACTACCTGGCGTGTCATGCAGCATAAACCCAATGCGATGTAGTCTTTTTTTCTTCCAACCTGACTCATAGTTGTTCGGATCAAGTCCAAACCAGCGCACCCAGAGAAAGTCGATTCTTTGTGGGTCACTCAACTTTGCATGTATGCCAGTATACACTATCATGGCATGGAATACTCCAAGTATACAGTATGTGCATACTCATATGGGTGAGCTGGATTGTCCTCACGAGCAAGCACCATTACATCTGCTTGAGTATGTAGGTTGAGTGAATCTTGCTCCCACCATAAGTCATAAGTGGTATAGTTGACACGAAGAACCTTGTGGCGGTAGATGTGATCCCGCACAAGCAAAACTGTGCTTCGTTCTTGTGGGCTGAACTCTTGCTCATCTCCACTGTACTGCTGGCCAAGCAGCCATCTGAGAATGTGATCTTTGAGTCGGGGGAGGAAATCCTGATGATCAATCAATACTCTGGGCTTTTGGCTTGATCATCTGGTAGCTTACATTAAGTGCAGGGTTGTCATTATGTTCTCCAAGCCATCAGAGTACATGTATGAAGTATTGGACTGATGAGCCAATATGATAGTGATCTTTTGGATCAGAGTATGGGAGTGGTTCTGACTGGTCAAAACGAAGCTGTGTTGTTGTACCAGCCTTGTCTTCCCATGTATGAGCTTTAGCCTTTAATTTATGTACAGGTTGTTTTCCTTTGGATCTTGTAGCTGATTTCATCTGAGACATGCGGAATAGAATCCACTCTCGCTGTTGCTGTCTGGCAATCCCAGCTGTATAGTGAGCTTGACTGATTCATGAGCAGAACTTCTTGACCCAACAGTGCTCAAGTTCACCCTAAGCAACAGTCAGTCATAGTAGTACACTGTACCATCAGTGTACTTACAGGTTGAGTTGAATAGCTATCTGTTGTTCCAAATTGCTAGATTGTGCTCACATAGTCACCAAGTGCATGTAACTTATATGTTTGAAGATTGAAATGACGTATTTTTGGACCACCATCAGCTTTTTGCAATTGTGAGGCTGGTACTTTGCCCTTTGCAACTTTGTTTGCTTGTCATTGACCCCAAGCAGCTTCCTCTGAAGGCAGTTCTTTTGTGATATACACATTCTCTGTTTCTCGCACAAAATGATGCAAGTACTTTCCAAGTCATGTTATGAATGTGTTGAGAAGTCCAAGGGTGGAGTCAGTGTGCATATGAAGTTTGGCCAATCCATGCCATGTTGCAAGCTCAAACAAAAGATCAAGTACAATGTTGTTGAACGAAGCTGGTAGCAGATGCTCAAACACAGGTATTGCACACTGTCATGCCATATAAGCTCTTGATCCAAAATATCAATGCAATACATGCCTGTAGAAGGTCTTCAAAGTCATGAGCAGCCAAGCACTTCATTCCAGAGGCATTGTTACTGAAACGTCGGATGACTCCTCTCCTGAAAGGAGGAACCTTGCAAAATCTGGCAGTATTCAATCTCCTATTCAGACCTGCCTAATAATTTAAAACTTGCCACTGATTAAGTTTTTGGATCACATCTTCACCATGTGCATGAAGTACTCGTAGGAGATGAGTGAATACTGCCTTCCACACTCCCAGCTTGAATTCATGTAACAGATCTGGCACAAATAGTGTATAATGATTGAATCCAAATTATTCTAGTTGTTTTGAGAAGGTACTTTAAAGTTTATGAATGAGTAAGCTTGTGTAGACATCCCTTCAATATAAAACTATCCTACCTGAGTAGCATTGAGAGTGTGTGGTGCCAGAATTTGTTTCACAAACACACTGGTGATGTTAAGTCCTCTCACATATATCCATTCACGAACACGGTTTATTGTTGACCAGATGGTATGACCATCAATACGGATGTCTCATTGTCGCCTATGACAGTCAGCCTTGGATCCGATCTTGCCAATTTTCTCTTTTGGAACAAGACAACGAGGGCATGGGCACTGTGCAAGAAACTTGATGTATGCAAGGAGTACTCTGTGTATTGTTGGTAGAGTAAATTTAAAGTGATAGAATGGATGTACTTCTCAGGGTAATCTGCTGCATAGGTGAAGAATCGGGGAAATACCTGTTGACGAATCCCATCCCAGAACTCTATCACAATTCCAAACTCATATGCATGCATGAAGTCGTCATCTAATAGTAGTGACCAGATTGCTTGCATCAGTTCATGCTGACAATGAGCCAATACCTCTGCAGTGATCATTTTTTGAAATATGTTTTCATAGAAGTCATGAAGTGCATCTGTAATCTGTTATAATGCATATTATGAGATGACAGCATCAATATCATATGTGGAAATACCTTTGGAATGTAAGCGATGTGGTGAGCTGCAAAGCATGTGGGCTTGCCACGGGTGTACTTGGATTGATTTCCAAAAAACAGATAGATCGGCCAGAGAGCAGCTGTACCAAAGCTAGCAAGGTATGTTGAATCTGACCAAAGCATGATCACCACAACAACAGTTTCAAGTGTACATCCATCAGATCGTGGATGTGAGCAAATCTTTTCATGCACTTCAATCATTGCTAGCAAGTTATAGATCTCAGAGTATACTTGTTCACTTGGTTTGTCTGCAGATGGTGAATTGCATAGCTCAAATGGGGTAAGATGAAACCATTTTGATGCAGATTCTTGAAAAGTGCTTTTGATGACATCAGTAATCTTCTTATAAAACAGTCCTGGGACTTCAAATACAGATGATCTTTCTATCAAAGTATGGGGTACTTTGTCTGCTGGCAAATGAATCTTGATGGTTGTCTCCTTCCATCCATCGCTTGCCAAGAAAGATTCCTGAACATTGTTATCAGTAGTGTTTGAATATGTATCAAGCCATTCTGCTTCATGAGCCACTCAAAAGTCACATAAGTCTTCTGGGTTAAAGTCTTTGGCCAAGAGAACTTCATTCACAAGGCGATCAGCCTCTCCAAAGGACTTCTGACTTGAGCCACTGAATATCCACTGCATTAGGCAATATGTAGTCACATTCTGAAATGGCTCAAAGAAGTGTCAGGCTGTGACTGCAGTTGTTTCAAGGCCTGACCACCATGGACACTGTGATGGATTGCTGGGCTCAGATTGTCCACAAAGAAAATGCGGAGAGTTGGAAACATTAGAAAGTGAAGCAAAGGTGTCGGGATCAAATGTGGGAGGAATGCCAAGATACGAGCAAAATAAGCCAAAGAGATTTGATTGGGTCCGGATGATAGGTGGCAAGTCAGCAGTGGGAATCGGATCATCCAACGTCATGGTAGATGGATCTTCTACCTCCATATCCATTTCATCTCTTGGCACAGATTGTTCTTTGTTGGATTGACCCAAAAATGGGAGGTCATCCTCATATTCACGGTATTGCACTGGTAGGTGACAGGTCCGATCAGGTAGTCCTGAGGGACGAATATGGGGTGGGGAAGATGGTACAGAGGGCAGGGGTACATCGGATATCTGTATCAATTGTTGGCATGAGTATCTCATCATCCAAGTAGTAAAACATAAAAAATGGCACACCATAGAGTCATTTTGTATGAGATCATCCTCTTGCTGCATAACAGCATCCTCTTCAGCACCGTGAATCTTCACCAGGTGCTTTTCGCGATCTTGTTTACACTTCTCGAGCATGAAATGCAAAGCTTCAACACGTTTTGCTCCACATTTTCCCCTCTGGTGGTTGGATAGGCCCTTTTTATTATCAAACGAAGTCTTACAAATGTTGCAGGTGTGTTTGACCATATAGAAAATAAAAACAAGCAGCAAAAGAAATGCTGATTTTCATAGAATTGGAGAGAGATATGAATCACCATATCAGTGTATCAACGATATGCCACCAATGACTCTACCTTCCTTTCTTGGATTCAAGCTCCGTTATCTGACTTTCATCTCCGACTCTTACAATCTTATCACAAACCTATGTGGCACACCATGCATCCTGATCTTGAAGAGCACTATCAAAACATTGTATGCAGCCTCACAAATATTCAGGGCAGTCGTCTCCAGAAAGAAGAGTGAGTCACTTTTTTCATTGGTAATGTTTCACTGAGAAAGCCAAGTAGAAATCCATTAGCACCATTTCTGAAGGTGGCTAGGTTCTTTCCCATGAACTTTGATCCATTTGTCAACTTTGGAGCTGTTCTCCGAGCTGATGCTGCTGCAGAATATGATGATTACTTGGATAATGATGATGATATGGAAGATGCTGAGAAAGCTGAGTGAGTCGTTACCCCATTTAGTAGCCGAGTGCGACTTGTTCACATTTGGCTATGGTTCCAAGCCCCACACTGACCAAAACACATACTACAGAGCCGAGACCTACTGGCTTTACCTTGTCAAACTCTACAACAAATGGGCAAGATCTGTTGATGGCTTTACTGAGCTAGTCACTGCCTTTGAGGGGCAGCCCAAGGCTTAGAACAAATTTATTGATCTTGTAAGTGGATATATGTGCTGGTTTTCATCTGTCTCACCACTAACTTTGCCTTGGAGATGACCTCTGCTGCGAATGGTGGATGAACAGACAATACAGGAAGTCTCAAGTGGGATGGGCTCATCTACATGCTCAAAGACCCAAAAAACGAAAGCATTCGGCCACCTATCCCAAAGACACACAATGCAACCAAAGCAGGTTATGAATGGAATAACTTCACTACTGCGCATCACCTCTGCCCAGCATGTGATGTTGAAGGATTTGATGCTGATCCACAGTAAGTCCACAATGACTCCAGATGTACTAACGAGACACATTCACAGGGCCTATATGGATCTCATGAACTCCAGGAAGAAAAAGCTGACTAGCATAAAATTCCCATCATTTCTATATGATATGGACATCTACGATCACAATGAGAAGCGTCTGGGATTCCTTCAAGGACATACACTTGTCCGAGTGTGTTGTCCACATCTTCAAGGTCAACCCTCACCTATATTTTTGCAGGCATGGCATCACATCTTTACAAGTCCCATCTCAGCATTCAACAAGACACGCAAGGCACCCAAACTATGCAAGGGACGAATCCATGGTCTCTTTTCTCTGAATATATGAAACATTATGTATGTGGCTGTCCAGGTAAGCAAAGTTCCACTCATGGATGAAAGATGGTACTTGAAGATATATTGATAGATGTATTTCACTATGAGTAATGAAGACTCCTGGACAGAGTGGATTGGAACCTTGAACCTTGCCAAATTCTACTACAAGGTTGTCAACATTATAGGGAGTGCTAGGGAGATAGTGGATCGCGAGTATGTGAAGGACCTCATGGATTTTTGGAAGAAGTGCGTAAAACACTGGTGATACTGGATACTAACCACAGCACTTCATAGCGAGAGCTCCAGTTTGATCCCAGGTGGTGGATCAAAGTGCCGCCGCAGGGTAGTGCCCAATATGTTGGATTCCAACTCAGAGGACGATGCTGAAGACTTTGCCCAACCAAGATACCAGTGTCAAACACAATTTCCTGCACCATTACCCAGGCAACCAGACCCACCAAACAATGATATGCCAGGTGATGAGGACAATATCCAGGCCAATCTGAACGATAGAGAGCTGAACCAACAGATGCTTGAACACAATGCTGAAAACGATGTACCACAGAATGCAGGCGATGGACGCTTCCACTATGGTAGAGCCGAGACACATGACCTCTAGTCCAGGCTATGTGGTTTGGATCATGACCTGCCTGTTCCGCAATGATTCACAACTGCCCGCAACACCATGAACGATATGGGAGGCCAAAATGAAGCAGAGGGTAGAAACCTCGATCGAGACACCAGAGGCAAGTAAATATTTCTATTTTTCATCATTCTTCATGAGTTGTTGTTACTCTCCCAGATGATCACTTTTTGGAATGCGAAGAAAGCCCTTTGACTACATCTACTATATCTCCTGCCTGGATCAGGCCCATCCTTGCTTCTGAAACCCTCCAGCATGAGTCCACAGGAAGAAAGAAATACTGTTGACTGGCCACAAAACACCAGAAGCGCCAGTAATCAAATGGAGTATCCATCCAACTTTCACCAGTTCTTAGACGATCCCAATCATTTGACATGTTCAACTCTCACACACTTGTATCTCATCTGGCCGTGCCTTGTCTCTTTTTCCTCTATTGCTAGATGCCTGTATTCAGTATTCATGATTAAAATGTATCATATTGAAATGGTTATAAAATGAGATCAATGTAAGAGTGAGCAAGTAGAGTGCAATGCAAGCAGTATACCTGTTGTGTGCCGATGGATTCCCTTGCCTTCTGTTGCATCGTAGTAGAAGTTAATAGCAGGTCAGACAGACTTGCATTGCAAGGCATTATCTTGTATACATACCAGACCATGCATGACAATGTGAGTGGCAGGTTTCTTGCAAGAAATCCATAGTATTTAATCAGATGGAAGGCAAAGACTCATTGGGTTGTCTGTTATCCATTGCATTGGTTTAGGTGCACTTGTCTACTTATCTAAGCCCTCTCTGGTTTTGTTGATGGTAATCCGTAAGTTGCCGGCTGGTACCAAATGTGTGTAATGACAGAAACCTATAGGTGGTACCGGCCAGGCTTAGTCTCTGATGCATATCTTGGCTGGTACCACACCCATGATATCTAACTACATCTACATATGGTACCAGCCATTTGTGGGGCTTGTAATCCGTAAGTTGCCAGCTGGTATCAAATGTGTGTAATGACAAAAACCTATAGGTGGTACTGGCCGGGTTTAGTCTCTGATGCATATCTCAGCTGGTACCACACCCATGATATCTAACTACACCTACATGTGGTACTGGCCATTGGTGTGGCTTGTAATTGTGTAATCTCAGAAACCTGTGGATTGTACTGGTCAGACCTATCTCTCATACACAACTTAGCCAGTACAATGGAATGTACAAGGTAATGTACAATGTATATCATCATTTAACCTATGTGTATTGTCATGTATCCAGAAAAGCTTTCCTCTGCCTTTTCTCAAAACTTCTTCCAAATTTCCTGCTACTTTGCTCCATATGCCTTTGCTCCTGGTTTGTCTGACTCATTGAACCTCCTTTTCCATTCCATCTCATGATGCTTGAACCATAATGTGGACCAAAACATCTCATGTTTCACCATTTCCAATTCTTCTTCCCATCTTTGATACCTGGCCCTAGCTTTTAATCAACTTATTCTTTGAACTACAGTGTATTAATTTCAAATGAACCAAATTTTAAAACCACTTACATTCCACATTCCATAAACCAGACTTTCCTTCCACATTAAGATTTCCAATATGCCAGAACCAAGAAAGAATATCTGAACTTTGCCCATGGCGGTTTTCTTCTGTAATATCCTTTGGGACTCCTAGTTCATTCTAGAGAATGGGAGGATATTTTTGAAGACTATCATGCCCAGCTTCCAGATGGAATAGGGCCTGTCTGGCTCTATGGTAACCTCTAACATCTCTGTTAACCTTCAAGCCTACCCTTCGAATGTCTTGTTTAGACCTTGTATCAGTTTTGACTGAAGTTGAACTTCAGAAATTCAACTGAAAAAGCACTGCTTTGTGACCTAAATGAGTTCTTAGCTTTTCCAAGCAGTCATTTGCCTGTCCAATCCGAAGCTGAATTTCCTCCTTTGTGAGATTCAATAATCCAGAGGCTTCAAGTGAGGTGGCTCCAATGGATGATGGCATATACAATGGAAGGTCTTCTGGAAATAATGCATCAGCTTCATTATCAAAGTATTCTTCTTCAACACCCCAAGGTATTCTTTCTTTTTCCTCCTCTTCCAGAGGATCTCCACTCTCTTTATCACAAAAGGAAGGATCATCTTGGCTGATTAAATCCATGCCCAGCTTCAATCCTAAAGTGACTTGGTAAGCAGACTGATTAAACTTGTCAACTCTTGCTTAGAGCCTTTTTCATTTTTCTTCTAGAACAGCCTTCTGTCTAGTAGAAGGATCACTAGGCATGCATCTTATTTCTGCTCTCAGAGCATCCCTACAGATTGTTCAAGATCAGAATGTACAGTAGAGCAGCTTTTGACTCACTGAGCCTCCTCAATATTGATTCCTTCCACCATCCAGGTTACTGTTTTCTTTTTTGAAAGAGATTGGTTTTCATCCTCCAATAAGCTTGAGTGCATATCTGCCAAAGAAGGTGCTGCAAATCAATTAGTAAAATTTCTTTTTTACAAAATAAACTGACCTTTCTCCATTTGCAGGTTATATATATCCAGATTCTTGCCCCTTTTAATATCTGCTCTCTCAGCTTCTTGGCCCCAGGCCTCTAGATCTTTAGGATTTAGAGAAGTACTCAATTTCTCAAATGGCCTCTTGGTTTCCTCTACTCCCTTGATAGCCAATCTGTGCTTTCTCAGCAAGGTTTTCACTAGAATTCAAATAAGAATACACATACATAACCAAAGCAGATTCACCTAATCCAATTAGCTTCTTCCAGTTTGAATCCCTCATATGATCATCATAGAGTTCTTGTTGGTGTGCCAAAGTCATTGATCTGGCTGAAGGTGATATCTTGTTGAAAGATGCCCAAAGTGTTTCTAGTATCTCTCCATCCACGTGCCTAGCACCTTGGAGGAACATGAGGCCAAACCTAGCAAAGCACTGTGATTTGTGAGCACTTAAATGAAATTTTCCAATTGCAGACACTATTGTCATGTCCTCTGGCAATGTTAATGTTGGAGCTTTGTTAACTCAGGTCAAAAGATGTTTTGACCATTGACAGGCAACATCATAAATGATCAGAGCTTTTGATACATTCTCTGAATTATAGGAGAGTGCTTGACAAATGGAGTAATCCATGTTCTTTTGCCTTAAATGGTCCAGCAAAAATGGCTATTAGCTTCTCAAAAATTATTGAGGGCAATACTTACTGCTCTCCCTTGTAAAAATCCACAACTGAATGTGGAACAAAGCAACCATGTCGGGCACAGGCAGTAGCACCTATTCCAGTTGCACGTAAATTGGACTTATTTGTGTTGGCCTCATTAACTGCACGGTGGTTCTGACAAGTTGATTTCTAACATGTGATAAGGGTTTTATTCCATTTATCAGCAAAAACACCTACTTCATTGTTCTCTTCAGCTGAAGCAACATGTGCTTCATAGGGTTTATTGGCAACCATGTAAGCAAGACCATCAGAGAGTGATATATCATCCTGAGGTTTTCGCATTTTCATATGTTGTGCTGTGAAGTTACCATCCACCACATAGCGAAGTGCCACAACATTTCTAAGAGTGTTTGTTATGTTCTATAAGGATAATCAAAAAACATGCTTACTGATTATACACACTAGCCCACTCCGAAGGCAGATTTATCCCTGGTTGAGGACATGCAGGGCAAAAGATAGCTAAGTCCCCTTTCTTAGGGGTCTTGTCTTTTTCATGGCCAAACCCAGCTCTCTTTCGATTGACCAAGTCTCTCCAAATTCTTGAAGCCCTCATCAACTCTCTATAACGATCCTAGTTATCAGGGTAAATTTATATACACCTTCTCATTAAGCTTAAAAGACATACTGGTAGTGCTTCAGGAAATGCATTATTTGTAAGCCTTCGAAGCTTCATATAGAAGCTTGAAGCCGAAGTTTTGCATTCCAGCTGATCTACCAGGAAGAGATCCAGAACTCCAAAGGTAAAGGCTGATTGTGGTCTGGTCAGGGTTGATGGAAATAGACCTGATTGAAGAAGCTGAAGATGCTTGTCTTCATCCCCCACATCATTAC
>JBBPUG010000550.1:0-19932 GCA_038094535.1 Tubosaeta aff. alveolata | reverse complement strand
ATCCGTCCTTGCCATAATACACCAGGCGCTGCCCGGGCCGTACAGCCCTCGGCACTCGCACACACGCGCCTCGTGATCCGCCACGATGACCACAGGCCCCTAGTTCGACCCCATCCATCCATCTCTGGCATGCCACGCAACCGCTGCCTCTGTGAGATCTAGGCTGTCAGCTTCGTAGATACAGTGTCTTGGCGTGAGGCATCGATGAGCACGAGCGGATGATGGGGGGCGTTCAAGCTCAAAGTTCCCGGCAACCGATTCGCAGGTAGTCGCGGACTCCGTCGAGGTCGCAACGGGCGAGTACTATACATCCTTGTCTTTGAGATTACTGGGGCTCTGCATTTGTCGAAGAGTTCGGGAGAGGTGGATACATGTATAGGCGGGGAACTCGGCAAGGACTGCGACATACTCGAAGTGTTGTTCTGTGAGGGGTCCTATCGGTTCTGTTTCCTGACAATGAAGTGGCACTCACCACGATGCGTCACGGAATCGGACTCATCGTGGAGTAAGAGGCACACAATGAGTATCCCTGAAGCATTGATCACTTGCGCACGACCGGGATGAACTCTTGAATGCGCACTACAACTAGGTACTAAACAGAACATTAGTGCGATCATGCAAGCAGCTTCATGAACACTTGGCAAACTCCAAGCGTAATTAGTACCCCTGGATAATGCATAAACAAGCCTCTAAATAACTGGGCAACGGGCGAATAGGCATTCATCCCAAGGCTATTATCGTCCGTTACTTGGTTGCACTGCCTGTGGCGATCCAGAATATGGGACGAGACGGGCAGGTGGAGAGTAAGAAAACTAAGCTAGTGGGCCGATGACCTGAGTCTTCGCAAAAGATATCTGATTCAATCCGAACACAGTAATCCATCCATCAGGAACATACCAGTGATCCATGTTGATGAGCAAAACTAGGTAGCGTCAGGAAGATGCCAGCGACGGCATCTGTGTCGATGATCATAACTAGATGCGCCAACAAAAGCCAAATGAAAATGACAGTGGGGGAACCATCAAAGCACGTCCAGCACCCTCACATTCTGTGCCAACGCGTCCAACGTCGTCGCCGTAATCTCCTCCACCCGGGCAGTAATCAAACTGTCCGCCAGGATCCTCCTGTACTCTGCATTTCGTCGGCTGGGTATGAACAGCAGCGCACCAAACGGTTGCCTTAATCGAGTGAGGAACTCATAGACATGCGTCTGCGTCTCCATCGGCAACGGAGACGGGAGCGAGTCACCCTCTAGCGGATCCTCGTCCGAGGCCGTGGACAGTTCTGGGAACGCATCGAATGATGGAAAGTCGTCTACTTCAAATACTTCGTGCTCGTCCGGCGCCACCTCTATACTGTCCTCGGAAACACGTCGATCGAGAAGAAAGTCGATCCACGGGTGAATCAGATACAGATTTTTTAGATCCTTGATATTGACCCTCGTCTTGATCTCCACGGTCCCAAGCAGAGGCGCTTGTGCACGAAACACAAGACCAGATCCTTTCCAAGGTCCCGATATACTCTTGATCTTGAAAGCAAGACACGGAAGCTTCAGTCGTTGTCCTGCGAAAATCGGGGTAGGCAGCCTGTCTAGTTGGTCATGCAACCTTGTGACCAGGTCAAGATCGATCGAGGAAGCGCGAAGTCTGGAAGTGAGTGTCTCCATCTCAGCATCAGTAATAGTAGGGGGGATGTGTGAGGTGGGCAGTTGGCTGAACACGGTAATTTCGGAGGGAAGACAGCTATTGAAGCCGCTCGATGTCCCGGTCCATGCGAGAATACTTGTGTCCCCAGAGCTCATCAGTAGCTGGGACAATAGACGGCTCAGCGCCTTGTCATCTTCACCATATGTAGCTGACATGGTCATGGAGAATATTCCAAGTAGTGAGTACGCCGCATCCTCAATCCGTGTCGTCTGACGGGTAGAGGCAAGGCGGAGCTTTTCTCGTATAGCACTCAATCCAGGTCGAATTGCCATCAATGCTTGTGCAGATATGCCCGTCGCCTTCTCCATCTCCGAGATGATTTCAGGCGCCTCCTTGTGATTGTGGATCGTGAGACCCAGGTACGGCGTCCAGTCCCTAGTGTATATCCGGACCACCTTCGATGCATGGTACTCTTGTAAAGTCCACCCCCGAGAGTTCCAGATGCTCATTATCAAAGTTCCAGGTCCCGCCAGTTTGTCGACGTCAAAAAGGAAGATGAGAGTCATCGCAGAACCTTCGTACCACTTGAACATGCTGACGAGGGCCTCCTGGAGTACGAAATGATCTGCTTTGTTGATACAACAGGTATCGCTCCATGCCCAATTGAATCCCTCTTCTCGGACGATCCTACAGAACATTCGAAGCTTGTCGTGAGTGAGAGACGGCCCGAGATCATATACCACAATCCTGATGACGTGTTCATACAGAGGTTCATCAGCCTGCCATGTATGCGACAACGTGACGTAGCGATAGAATTCCCCAACTTCTTGGTCGATGAGAGTACGATCGATGCCTGTGGTCATGGATACGATAAGTTTTAAAAAAGCAGGTGTCGATTCAAAGGCAGCAGTTTGTTCTGTTTTATTGCAGAGACGACCAGATACGGTGTCGATAAGCACTAATGGAGAGCCACGAATAGTGTCCTTGATAGATGCACGAATCGCCTTGATCGTTTGTTCTGGCCGAATATAATGGCGGGATAGTTCTGCATGTAGACATCAGCCAAAGAAAAATGGTTTAATGTGGCTACTCTCACCACGAATCTTTGGATCGGATGATTTGGAAATCTTGGAGAGCATCGTCTTGAACGCGTTTATTGCGTCGTCGTAGCGTTCCATGCCAACAAGTGCCGCATACTGCCTCTCATAACCGAATGGAGAGGACGGATCAAGTTCGATCGCCTGAGCAAAACTCATCAGCAAGGAGGAACTTGAGTAAATTAAACAAGTTACCTTCTTCGCATCGTCCAACGCATCCTTCCATTTTTCCTGTCCTACGAATGCCTTGCTTCGATTCACCAGAAGGTCGTGGATATTCCTAGGATTCAACGAGAGGGCAGCTGTGTACTGCGAGATGGCTGTCTCATATTGTTTGTCATCCATGAAGGTCGCCCCGAGTTTCTCCAATTTGCTAGAGCATCGAGATACAAAGTCTGACGAAGGAGCATCATGAGCATCATGCCTCAACTTCTTCACACGATAACTCACCACAAATCCAATTTCCTTGCTCGCCACTTATTTCTTGTGCCAGCTCACTCTCCATTTGATGGAAACACGCGACCGCGTCTGCCACATGATCGGTCATTTCCAGATGCTCGCATATCGTCTGATACACAGTGAGTCTTGGGAGTTCGAACTACCAGCCAAACGAACGTCAGGAATAGGAAGTATGAGAAAAGAATACTCACGCCAGCAGCAGCACCCAAAGCATCTTTCCATGAATGGGCCGTCAGTATTAATCTTGCCCATTCCTTGGCGTCATTCACCGCATCTTCCCGGATACCCTTGCCCAAAGAGGCGTTACTTCGCCTAACCAATAGATCCTGAGGGTCGGCAGGATTCAGTGATAGGGCGGCCGTGTATTGCGAGATGGCCTCGTCATATTGTTTAGCATTCATGAAGCGCTCTCCGAGATTTATCAGTTTGACGGAGCATCGAGATGTAAAGTCTGATGAAGAAGTATGATCACATCGATGCCTCGACTCCACACATGGTAGCTTACCACGAGTCCGGTTTCCTTCCTCGCCATCTATTTCGTTCGCCAGCTCGCTAGACATTTGGTGGAAACACGCAACTGCGTCGGCTACCTGGTCGGTCAATTCCAGATGCTCGCATATAGCCTGGTAGATCACGAGTCTTGGGAGAACAAACTGCGAACGGGCGGGGGTCAGATACTGTAATTCCAAGGCAAAAGGGACGCTCACACCAGCAGCAGCGGCCAACACATCTCTCCACGGGTCCGTGGTCAACCTTGACTTTATCCACACTCTCAATAACGACGATACAAGGAACGCCTCTTCCGGGATCGACGTATTGCTATGCGATGTAGCCACCCAACTCGAACCGCCATCGTTTCCCGTAGTAGAAAGACAGCGCTCGATAAAATCTGTGATAATCTCAAACGGGTGAGTGGAGGACAGGTGGAAGAACCGCTCACCAGAAACCCAAGCCTTGATCAGCTCTGCCATTTTCTCTTGACCTGCTATGCACAGTACGCATTCCCCGGCTTCCTTTGTGCGACCCACCGCCAAGAGTGCCTCACAGAGATGTTGTTGGATTGTGAATCCCAGATCGTCACACGTTCGACCAAACAACTTGTCACACGTTATGATTAGTTTCAATCCATTCCAATGCTGTAAAAGACACACCAATGGGATTATCATCAAGTGTGATGGATGGGTATGATCACCCAGTTTGATTTGCGCAGCTTCAAAAGATTGAATCGCACCCTCGAAGTTGTAGCTCTCCATATGCAGGTTCCCAAGCCGAAGATGCATGTATGCCTGTAGGAAAGTCTCTATCAAAAGCACCGAAATGCATACAGTTCACGTGCCTGGACCACACGTAGCCTTTGAACCTCCCACGTGTCAGCAATGAGGTCGTCTATACGTGATAACGCATCAGCATGTTCTCCGGCCACGAAGAGGACAATCGCCTAACCAACATAAGAAGTCAAAGGATTGAGACACATTGCGCGGAATCACGCACCTTGAAGAGAAGGAGAGGGAACGCATCCTCCAAGCGGCTGCGCAGAGACGCCATGTCGCAGACACGAATCGCCTTCAATTTCTCTCCTTTTCCAGCGAGAGCAAAAGCCTTTGCGATATAGCCAAAGGTAGTTGGTAAAAGCTTGATAGACTTGGTTTAACACAAGGTCAGCATTCATGTACTTATCAGAGAGCTGAGAAACAACCTCATCGGCATCAACGAGCGCTTCGTCCCACTTTTGCAAGTGGGCCCGGGTAAGAGCTCGTGACGCGAGTACCCCTGCTCTATTCTGGGGTGTTGGAATCAATAATGCCTCGGCCTCCGTGAGTTGACCTTGTTTCCATAGTTCGAGTGCAGGGTCTTGGGCACGACCGTCAGAATCCTAGAATACACGGTGAAAACAATCAATCCTCGTATAATGGAATGGAAAAGGACGAGCTGAGACGAAACGTACGGGGGCGAGACAACATTTGAGTTTTATAGTAATTTTCTCGTTCTCCGCAATGGCAATATGCTGGCCATCTGGAGAGAGCGCGATCCAGAGTATGCTGTTGATGCATGGGTTGAGCTGCGGTTGCGTGTATGTCGAGGTGTACACGAACGCGATGGTTGTTTCTGCAGCGCATGCGATGAACTTTCCGTGCTGCGGCATGGCAATGTTTGAGCGGTTGGCAGTAGGAACTGACCATTCGAAAAGGGTCGACCCGGTGGCTGCATCGATCTGCTTGATCTTTCCGCCTCTGGTGTTGATGATAAAATAGTCGTTGTACCAAAGGAGATTACCCGCCACACTCAATTCCAACTCGACCTCGACAAGTAATCGACCGTCATTGCTATCCAAAACTTGGGCAGACTTGCGTGTGGCTGTCGCGATTCGGTCGCCCTGTGGAGAGTACTTTGCTGCTCCGACCGAGTCGTTGTGGTCCAGCGAGTACACTTGTCGGCCTGGTCCGATGTCCCAGACCGTGGTTGCCTCCCCACTAGCAAAGACGAGTCGAGTCGAGTCTGGCGAGAAATCGAGGTCGGGGATGGCTACGCCCGTCTTGTGCGTAAAGACTCGTTTGTAAGTCGTCGCCTCCCATACCACCACCTCACCACCGAATGACCCCGCTGCGATGAATTTCCCATCCTTGGAGACAGCAACACAGCAGGTTGGTGTTTCCACCACCATCGTCGCTACCTCTTCGCCGTCCTTCACCCTCCATACTCGCACATTCTTTTCCCCACCACCGACGAGGTACTCTCCATTCGCTGTGAATGTTACACCAGATACATCCGCCTCAATAACGAGAGGCTCTTGTCTGGCAGTAACAACGTCTTGCCAGAGTGCACTTGTCGTCGTCGACATGGACGCGGCCGATAGGCAATCAAGAGGGCAATGGGAGAGGACGTGGTCTGGGGACGTTTCCCCTTAAGTAAGGTCTCACCTCGTGTTCGGGGCTTGCCTGTATGGAACTTCATTTCGGTCGCTATTTCCACTGAGCAGTGACCAAGGATGAGGTCGACGCGTCGACAGAATTGAACCTAGAGTGTGCACGTTATCTCGTAGATAAATTCACTGAACTGTCGGCCTGCTGCAGTCTCTTGCGGATTTGGGCAGATTGGTCATTCCGAAAGGTGGGCGAGCCGAGAAGCATCCCCAAGGGGCGGAGCTGGAATTAGGCCAATTAGGACGAAAAGAGTAGTGTAACTACGAAATCTATTCTAATACGCACATTGGTTCAGCCAGTCGTAGTTACACTACATTTTTGGGATCAGGCGCAATCCATACCGATGTTATAATTACCTAGGAGCAGGATACACATAGATACGCTACGCCAATCAATCTAACCGCCGTTTCTCAACCTCCCAGTCCGTAGACTCGTCCCAAAACAAGCTGCGCAGCGCCATGACAACCACCCCCACAAGACCGAGGATGCTCATCACCGTCATGTACGGGTGCGCGACAATCCAGGCTTCCACCCGTACGATCCCCGCGTTGAGCGACTGCCATCTCATGTGAGCGCGTGATCACCGTCAAGCCCAACCACTCACATGTACACCCCGCTCGAGCATGTTGCGCGAATGCTTGGGCCGAGCCTTGCCCGCCAAAATCGCATCCAGGGCCGATGCGACGCTCACCGAGTTGAGCGCGATCCCATTCCCCGATCCGTCCTTGTCATAATACACCAGGCGCTGCCCACCGTCAGCCACACCCCCCTCTGCACACGTAAACACGCACGCACCTCGTGATCCGCTACGATGACCACAGGCTCCGTCTTCAGCTTGATCCCATACATCTCCTTGAGCCACTTGGCCCACTGTTCTCCATCCATCCACGTAAACGCCACGTCCCTCTCTGGTGTCCCACGCAACCGCCACTTTTGTGCGATCTCGGTCAGCTTCGTAGATACGGCGTCTTGCTTGGCGCGAGGTGTCGCCACGATGAGCACGAGCGGATGATGGGGCGCATACATGACCTGTTGGAACACCTCCCGAGAGAGCTCAAACGCACTCGGGAACCGATTCGCATGTAGCCACGCCAGGACCTCGGTGGACTCCGGCGAGGACAACAAAGGGTAGGTCGCGGCGGGTGAGTATACATCCTTGTCTTTGAAAGCGAGGAGGACTGGGGCTCTGTATTTGTCGAGGAGTTCGGGGGAGGTGGATACATATATGGGTGGGGAACCCAATAAGAACTGCGACAACTTTGAGATGTCGCTCTGTGAGAGGTCCTATCAGTTCTGCATTTCGAGGAAAAAGGTAGCACGCACCACGATGCGTGAATCAGACTGGTCGTGGAGCAAGAGGTATACAACAGGATTATCTTGCACGACGCTTTCTAGTCCTGGTACATCGATCGCCTGCATGGTCCTAGACGCAACGTCAGTCGCACGACACAGATGACAAGAGGAGGCGTACGGGCTAGATGCCTTGTCAGCAAATGCAACGAGTTGATCATACGATCGTCCGCCGGTATACTCTGTCTTGACGCCATGGGCATAGAAAAACATCATTGGGAAGCCAGAGACACCCTGGCTCGTACAGAGTGCCTTGTGTGCCTCGCAATCGACCTCGGCGATGTTGAGCCTGTGTTGCATGTGTCTTCCGAGCTGGGCCCATGTTGGCGCGAGTTTTTTGCAATGACCGCACCTGAAACATGTAAGTCAACGATTGGGGAGACAAAGGAAAGGGATACCAGGGAGCAAAAAACTTGATGAAGGCGGGCCCTTGGGCGAGGTAATTGTCAAAGGCTTGAACGTCGAGTACGACGACGTTGCCGGCGGGGTTTGCACTGGAACGCGAGGTTTGGGCAACGAGACGTTCGGACGGGGTTGGATCAGGAGCAGGTGTTGGTATCAGTTCTTGTTCCGTCGACGTGGGGGTGGGGGTGGGTGTTGCTACCTCGACCTTGTCGGTGGCCGTAGGTTCAGCGTGTGCATTGAGAAACTCGACGAGGAGGTGAAATTCTCTGTCGCCGTCGTATGTCTTGACCAGCTCGCCGTCGCGGTGTAGATTCAGTTGTGGGTATCCTGCGATGCCATGTTCACTGCAGAGGTCTGGGCGGTGTCAGCTGGGGAGAAGAGGTCGAGGAGGGTGCCCACCGCCGTTTATGGCGCAGTTGACCTGGGCCAGCCGCACGCCTGGGTCCTTCTTGGCCTCGAAATGGTCGACGACATCGTTCCAGGTGGGTTCAAAGTGTCTGCAGTGTCGACAATACGGCGAAAAATATTCAATGAGCCTGGGATATATCAGCGACTGTAAGCCTGGAAACGAACACAAGACTCACCAGACGCCCTCTGAGATGGTCTGGTCAAAGTTTTGTGGTGTCAGCAGGTGCGCAACGACGGGCACGACGAGGAGGGCGAGCACACGTAATGGTGTCATGAGACAAGAGGCGCTTAGATCACCACGACCATGGACCTCCTCGAAGTGTACCGCTACCCGCAGTTTATCTACCCCGCCGTCTTCGCCGCCAAGTTCAAGCACGTCAAGAACGCTGGCGCCATTCGTGAGCGCATCGTCAAGGCGGCGACGATGGAAGGACCAGCGGGCGAGGCGGAGCGGGCTGCGGTCAACTTTGCGTTCATCAACGCCCGGCTAGTCAGTGGATGGTCTGCCCCGTGCGACGCCGCTCATGCTTGTCAGATTACGAGTCCTCTGCAGCTGCAGACGGCGGCCGTCCAGACGCTGTTTTCAGAGCACGAAAAGACGATGCGCACGAAGACGGTGCATTCGGAGATCATTTGGAATCTCAGCCCATCGAACAACGCACGTCCTCCCGTTCACCGTCTAGAGCATGCATGACGATGGGGCAGATTTCTGAGGCGATCAAGCGGTACGGTATATCGGACAACATGACGGACATCATTATGATGCACATTGCATCGTACGAAAAGGAAGACGTCCTGGACAGGATGCGCGCCGTCGTCGATGGCGAGCTGGACCTGTTGGCGAACGTCACGCAGCTCACCGACTGGGATGCGGTGATCAAGGCGAGTGTGCGACCACTGTGGTGCCCATTACCTACTGACCGCACACAGCATCACAAGCTGGACCAAGAGCCGGCATTCAAAGGAGCGACTGGGCGCACCGCAGAAGAAAGGGCCACGATCGATAACGTCGTTATAAGTTGTGTGGCAATGAAATCCATCATGAGCTAATGTTCCTATTCAGTTCTGATGTTTCACGTAGTTCTGTGCGAGCAAGTAACCTGATGGGCTGATATTTGTGTCTGATTGTGTGAGACGACTGGCAGCGCCTTGGACTCTTTGAATTCTCTCAGTCCTTCTTTTTCTCGTCCACCATCATGTCTGCCATCGCCGCCCGCCCTCGCCGCCATTCCAACTCGACCGCCGACCCCGCGCCCAGGCTGCTCAAGACCGACCACCACCTCCAGACAGAGTTCGCGCCCCCGCCACGCCCAAAGTCGACCCCCGTCGATGAACGGCCCCAGCTGCGTCGCCGAGCCAGTTCTGTGTCTGATTCGGATCGCTCCGAGAAGGAGACAATGCAGATTGATCCCCCGCAATCAAGCCCAGAACGTCCGACTCGCCCTTTGCCCGCATCAAAGTCGCGAAAAATGGCCGCAACCATCCTCACAAACCCATCCATGCTCCCCGTGCAGGCCCATGTGCCCAAGGGCGGTATCGCATCCTCACAACGGAGACTGTTCGTCATTCTGGAGCAGGCCTGTCTGGAGGCGTACAGGGTCACGAGCGGTGCGAAATCAAAAGGTGCCAGGGAGGGCGAGGTCAAGTACACCCTCTTGAACTGCGACGACCACCAGGGCATCCTCGCAAAAACGGGCAGGGACATTGCAGATGCGCGTCCAGACATCACACACCAGGTACTCGACCTCGTATGCCCACTCGCCCAGCTGACCCGCCCTTCTAGTGCCTGCTCACTCTCCTCGACTCGCCCTTGAACAAGGCGGGCTTGCTCCAAGTGTACATTCACACCGCAAAAGGTGTCCTTATCGAAGTCAATCCTCACGTAAGAATACCACGCACCTTTAAACGGTTCAGCGGTCTGATGGGTATGCATTCTTACCATTCCATTCTGTGCCTGAGCTCATCTCACGCAGTCCAACTTCTTCATAAACTCTCCATTCGCGGTGTCAATGGTCCCGAAAAATTGCTCAAAGTGATCAAAGTGGGTCATCTTGGCATTCACATGTCCCATCACTCACCTCGGATTTAGAATCCCGTTACTGACCACCTTCCTGTCAACACGATCAAACTAAGCAAGTCTACTTGGTATCCTGTCACCCGACACCTCACTGACGTCCTCTCCAGCACTCTCTGGTGACGCACAGACCGTCAAGCTGTCGAAATACTTGCGCACGCTTCCGGAAACACACTCTATCGCCATCTTTGTCGGTGCCATGGCTCGTGGTCGGGATGACTTTGCCGACCACGTTGTCGACGAAAAGATTAGTATCAGTGAATATCCGCTCAGCGCATCAGTTGCGTGCGGCAAGGTATGTCGACGCTGTTCCCACCATCAAGACGCTGATGCCCTTTCCCAAGTTTTGTTGTACTCTTGAAGATCTATGGGACATTGTATAAAACTAATTCATTCATTCTTCACTCACTGCATTTCAACCTGCGTTGCTCTGACACTTTTTGTACGATTAGACGTAGACGAGAGCCGCATCGTGTACCAGTAGCAGCCAGACAGACTGCGACTCAACTCGTGGTCGTCTGGAATTTAATCTTATGATTTCTTATTTATGACCTAAGCGAGTCTCCTTGCCTTCCACCATGTCCTACCTACAACCCGCCAGCGTCAGCCCACTTCCAGAGGGCATCACCGACCCCAACTACAAGCCTCTGCCAGGCCGACTGGGCAACCTCACCATTGTCCAACAACATGCGCTCAATACCCTCAAGAAACAGCTCGTGGACGAAGGCCACTTCGTTCCAGAGCGCATGGACGACGCCACGCTCCTCAGGTGCGTCTCTACTCCACGATCGACCCCGATGCCCACCCACGCGGACGTTGACCGACGCCCCCCGCAGATTCCTCCGCGCACGCAAGTTTGACGTACAAAAGACGAAAGCCATGCTCCTCTCTGCCGAAACATGGCGGAAAGAATTCGGGGTGGACGACATCGTCGCGTACGTCCCCCCTCAGCTGCCGTCGCCCCCGCACTGACCCCCACTCCGCAGCAACTTTGTGTTTACCGAAAAAGAGGAGGTGGACAAGTACTACCCCCAGTACTACCACAAGATGGACAAGGTGCGTGTCCGGCGTGTGACACACCCACACTCAGCTCACCCCTCGCAGGACGGCCGACCGGTCTACATCCAACGCCTCGGCAACATCGACGTCGCCGCGCTCGACCGCGTGACGACCAAGGACCGCCAACTGCGCCGGTTCGTCCTCGAGTACGAAAAGTTCCTCACCGAGCGCCTCCCGGCGTGCGCCGAGGCCGTCGGGCACCCCGTCGAGACCTCGTGCACCATCATGGACCTCGCAGGCGTGTCCATCGCCTCGTTTTACCGCGTCAGGGACTACGTCTTTATGGCGGCCCAGATCGGGCAGGATCGCTACCCGGAGTGTATGGGCAAGTTTTACATCGTGAACGCGCCGTGGGCGTTTTATACCGTCTGGGGGATCATCAAGCCTTGGTTGGACGAGGTCACGGTCGCCAAGATCGATATCGTGGGGAGCGGGGCGGCGGTCAAGGAGAAGCTGCTCGCGCAGATTCCTGCGGAGAACCTGCCCGCCGATTTTGGTGGGACGTGTCAGTGCGTCGGAGGGTGCTCGTTGAGCGATGTAGGCCCGTGGAATCCACAGGTGCCCGACGGAAAGGCATAGATGCGTGATAGATTTTTTTTGTTCGCATCGGCTTTTTGATGGATCTGTTTCATTGCACTCCTAATCGTTTGAACAACATGAGCCTACTACTACATCAACCAGATTCGACAGCGCTGGCTTCCTTCATCTTCACCCACAGACCGCCCTGCAACGGCTTCAGATACAGACACACATCCAACACATCCGACGTACCTCGATGTACAAGGTCAAGTGCGACCGCAAATTCACCTTTTCTAATGCCTTGCGCCCCTCTTCCAGCGCCCAGTCCGCCGGAGGCATCGGCTGTGTCTTCACATCCAACTCCACCCCATCGATCGATTGCAACAGCCGAATGAGGAAATACGACACCTCGTGGTAAGCAAACTGCAGTCCATGAGCACATGCCGAGACGTGTGACAGCGTCCGTACCTGTTGACCGAGGCAGATACGTGGCCCGGCATTAAAGGGTAAGAAGATGAACGGATTCGGGACGAGGTACTTGTGCAGACGCGCGTCGAGGAACCGATCGGGATCAAAGAGGTGCGCTGTGCGGGGGTCAGACATGTGGACAGTGGGCGGACGGGCTCACTCGCCATCGGGGCCCCACAAATCTGTGCGTCGGTGCATCAGGAAAACGCAGTATATGACCCTGTGGACGCATGAGGGTGAGAGGGCGAGGAGGTGATCAGACGCCTCACATCGTGTCTGCTGGGATGTAAAACGGCTGTCCGCCGTCAAGTGCTGGCCATACCTGTCCTTCAGCCGATAATCTGCGGGGTGGTCAGAGGGAGGAACAGGAACGCTGTCATGCATCGTACCTGACATTAAAGGGGCTGCACCAGCTTAGCATTGACGATGCCTTGGAGAGAACGACGACTTACACAGGTGGGTAGAGTCGAAGAACCTCTGATGGAGCAGCGCCAGATCAGCACATTCAAAGGGATCACACGACTGCGCACCATTGATAAAGGCCCTCAAATACTTCATCTCCCGCATGTCGTCATGCGTCGGCCGACCCGAAACACCGACTGTGGAAATGATTTCTTCTCTCAGCCGCGCAAGGACATCCGGATGCTGAGATAGCATGTAGACCGCACATGTCAGCGTCGAGGACGTCTGGACGCACGCCATCAGGACGCGATTCAACCCGCCACACCACGCCATCCACGTACCGTGTCACTCCCAGCGATCATGATGTTGACCGTCTCGTCCCTGATGATCGTTTGATCTGCTCACCGCCATCAGCACATCCACCCCTGCATCGCATGCCACACACCCTGGGTGTAATTCGTCAAATGCTCCAAGAGCGTCTCGCCTTCCTTGACCTCCTCCTGGTCCTTGTCCACCCCAGGAGGCGTCTGCGCCCGCTTCTTGGCGATCGTCTCCGCAATGATGGGCTCCACAAAGTCGTGGCACGCCTTCACGTGCTTCTCCACCTTGTCTCCCCAAAACTCGGCAAACCGCCACGAAGACCCATAGTTGGACCGAAGGCCCGTCATCGTCTGCGCTTCCTGAAACGCGTGGATGAACGCGTTCGCAGGGTGGGTCAGAAAGGCCGGGTCGCGTGACAGGGGCGATGCGGGCGGGTACACCAGCCCGGCCGAGAGCGTCCGCACGTCCTTTCCAAACAGAAATTCGGTCGCCGAGTCGAGGGTGAAACGCCCCGCCAAGTCTTGCATGTCGACGGGGTGTCCGGAACGCAGGCGGTGCTTGAGCTGGTGGATGGCGTCTTGGGCGTGTTTCTCAAAGATGTCAAAGTCGCTGATGCGGTCGCGGACGAAGAACGGACGGGTCATGGAGCGGTGAAACCTGCAGAGAGTGTGTTAGCGCACCAAGGGACCGAGACGAGCGTCTGGTGCATACTTCCAGATGTCCCCTGGGAATGAGGGCTATGAGTGTGGGGGACGGGCATATGTTTGCAAGGTCGCATACCATCAGAGTTGAAAACGCCAGTTCCCAAAAGGGAATTGAATTGATCACGAAAGATGGGTCCTGTGCGCGTTGAGTCTACCTCGAGCAGTTCGAACTCTGCCCATCGCTCACCTTTGACATAAGAAGTAAACTGCGTCGAGAGAACCGCCTGATTGCACATGGTATGAGCAAAATAGGAGACCATGAAGATGCCGGCCCACCTTGACGTATTCAGGCTCTGTGGTGCATATCTAGACTTACATCAGACAGCCGCCCAACGCGAAAAGGAAGGCCACCTGCCCTGTTCTCATACAACATGTAAAAGTTGGCCGTATTCCCGTTTTCTTTGCATTCGCTCTGCATGTACTCGGCTGCGGTCGCATGTCAGCATCTCCGCATCGAAATCAGAAGAGACACTGCTTGCCCAGATACCCATGGCTGAAATTCCACACTAGCGCCGAAAGCTTGTCCACAGCGCCGGGCCAGTTCGACTTGATCTTGGGGGGCAGTACCGCCCCGAGTCGGGCCGCGCGTCTGGCATCCCTGATCCCAGCGTACAATATACTTGCCGCCACCGAGACAGGAAAAGCAAGGAGATAGGCTGGGATGCGGAACCAGAGGGGTGCACGTGTTGCGCAACACGCGTCGTAGAGTTGGAGACTGATGTACACCACTGCAGGCGGTGAAAGCAGTCGGGGGAGAAGCTTGACAAGCGCGACCAGTCCTGGCGGTAACATGGGGAGGAGGTGTATGTGTTGCTGCGCTGCGCAGGCTGAGCTTTTATGTGGTCCAAAGTTTGTTTTGAGTTACAATTAAAGTTTTCATTTAGTTAAACATGCGCGTACCCTCAGCTTGCATGGCACCGGGTTAAACATTAAACACATGATACAGTAGTAAGTACAGGACCGGGGGATGGAATTCCCCGCCTTAGTGTACCACAGAAGTTGTGGTGTATGATCGTGTAGGACTAGGCTATGTCAGTTGCTACGCAACATTAATCACTCGTCCAAAACAAAAAAAAGAGTAGCAAGTACAGCTTTAGATTACCAACTAGATATCAGCATAACCAGCCTCCTCCATCCTAACCCACAAACCGTCCTGGCGCCATCAAGTCAGAGGCGATGAGACGAGAGCGATACTGATACTTACTTTGACATACATAGTGAGGTGACTCTGGATAATCGCTTTCTCCGCACCCTGTCGACCAGGAACCTTTGCCCACTCAGCCGGTGCGAGCGTTTGTACGTCCTCCGCAAGGGATACAGAAGAGAAACCCTGAAACAACCGGACGAGGAAGTACGAAACCTCATTGTATGCAAACTACCGGGAGGTATCATGTCAGAAAGAAGGACATGGTCCATGCAGGGAGATAGCTACCTGTTGGCCCAGACAGATTCTCGGGCCAGCGTTAAAAGGTAAAAAAATAAACGGATTGGGGATCAGGTACTCTTGCAACCGTTCGTCGAGGAATCGATCAGGATCAAATTTGTCCGCTGGAGATACAAGGATAAGCACGAAATTTGAGAAAGAAGATCGCCTACCGTCTGGGCCCCAAAGGTCCTTCCTGCGATGCATGAGGAGCACCGAATAGGACACACTAAAACAGTTTGTTTCAACATCATTAAGTAACTGACCTCCCCTGTGACTTACCGTGTGTTTGCAGGAACATAAATTGGCTGACCCCCTTTGGCGGCAGGAAGAACAACCGGCTCAACGCTCGTTCTGAAGGTATGTAAGTTCAGACGTGTCATTTAACGCAATAGTCGCACCTGGAGTTGAAGGGACTGCAGAACGAATTCATCCCCTTCTAGTAAAAACCGAACGGAAACTTACACAGGAGGATATAATCGAAGAGTTTCTTCATGCGTCGTGGGTCAGTGATACGAATTAAACTAAGTAAATGCATACCGTTAATGACCGCCTTCAGATACTTCATCTCACGCAGATCTTCTAATGTAGGCGCTTTCGAGTTACCAACCACAGTCAGGATCTCCTTGCGAAGTTTGCGGAGCACGTTGGGATGTTCAGACAGCATCAAAACAGCAAACGTCATAGTGGCTGCAGTCTGTCATAGTTCACAGCAGGTTGAATACACATACGATTTTCCCATGAAACATAGACTCACGGTGTCCCGACCCGCAATCATAATATTCAAGGTCTCGTCTCTGATCATAGTATGATCTATAGAAAGAATAAACGAGTGATGCAGTATGCGAGGGTGACCACTCACCTTCTGTGTAGTTGACAAGATGATCGAGCAACGTCCGTGCCTCCGTGGCCTCCTTTTCATTCTTCTCCGAGGATGAACCGGCCTCTTTCAGAGCCCTCTTCTTCGATAACGCTTCCTCCAAGATCGGGTCAATGAACTCGTGGCAAACATGCATATGCTTGTTCACACGATCACTCCAAATCTCAAGCAATCTCCAATATTTCCCAATACGCGCTCGAAGTGAGGTCGCCAATTGTGCCTCAAGGAACGCATGGAAAAATCGATTGGCAGGATGCTTCTGGAACGCGGTGCAAGTGGCAGGCGATAAACCGGGAGGATAAACCAGCCCCGTCGAGAGCGAGGAAACATCTTTTCCAAACAGGAATTCCGTTGCGGAATCCATTGTAAATCGCGAGATCATATCCTAACATGCATTGTGCGTAAGTAAACTCGCCGACATTCAGACATGCGTTATACCTGAAAATCAACCGGATAACCCTGTCTGAGCCTCGCTCTTAGTTGTCCTATGGCATCGTTGGCATGCTTTTCGAATATTTCAAAGTCACTGATTCGGTCTCTGGTGAAGAATGGGCGCGTCATTGAACGATGGAACCTGTTATAAAGAGAAATTTCAATTTTGTGATATATGAAGATATCGTTAAACGCACTTCCATATCTCCCCTACGGAATGTCGATCAACAGAAAATAGAAATGGGTAAAGGGGATCGTACCATCAGAATTGAACACACCAGTCCCAAGAAGGGAAAAGGAGATGTCGCGAGTTATCGGTCCTGCAACGACCTTTCAGTGATCAACACAATGCGTACAACAAAGGCCAACCTTTGGCAAAGGAATTGAAATGTGTTGCGAGAACCGCCTAGTAACAGCGTCATTCGTGAAAACAGGCCACGAACAAGTAGGATGAACTTGCCTTGATATGCTCGGGCTCGATCGTAAGCACCTGCAGACTCCATGAGTGTCTTAGTCACTGAACCCGTATCACGGAAGGACGTGCCCTCTTTTCCCACAGCATGTCAAGGGTGAATGCATTGCCATTTTCTTTGTGCAGGTCCTGAACTACTTCTCCTGGGACAAGGTGAACGAATCGTCCGGCAGCTGATCCAGATCATACGCACCCAAGAACCCACAGCGGAAGTTGCGCAAAACCGCGAGCAGTATATCTAGACCAGCTGGCCACTGGGTGGGTGCTTGAGGGGCCAAAATGGCACCGTTTATCGCAGCCTTGTGTTTATCGCGAAGATTTTTATATACAGCGTTGATAGAGACAGCTAGAAGAATCAACGCTAGGGGGAGTGGAAGCTGAAACGAAATGGGTATAGACACATCGAAAAGCGTCCTTCCAAAGTTGAGTCCACAGAAGGCTATAGCCTGTGGAAGAACGATGCGGTGAGCGTTCGCAATGATATACGCGATCCCTGGTGGTAGTTCCATGTCTGAAGAAGGCACTTCAGAGAGGGGCCACATCCACGAATTATATAAACATCATGGGATCGGGCAGATGTCACTGGCAACAACACCAAATGCGATTGTGGCACGCATCGCCTGTTGCCAAGCTGAGACGCCGGAAGGCGAAATGTTAGAAACCCACTGTTGCGAACTGTTTCAAGCAACTTACCACTCCTACATGCTGGCAAGAGATGAAGGGCATTCTTGCCCATCTATCGATCTGCGGTAAATCAGAATCCGGTTTCCTCTTGTGAGCGATCTTCACAATTTGGATTCGGAGTTATGCGGGGATCTGAGTCGTGCACGTGGCACTCCGGAAGAAAAAAGACCGGATCCCTTTCTATCACCACTCGGTGCTGAATCTCTTCCGGATACCCCAACACGAATGGCCCACTGCCCATTGGACGCGTACGCTTAATGATGAACGATTAAGCAACGGAGTTGACCAACCCCGCTACCAACCTGAATTTTACATAAAGTCTGCGACCTTGCTCCGTTAGCACTTCTTTCAAGTTGCCTGTCAAGGGATTGGATACAAGGGCGGAACAAGCGCCGAGGCTGGTTTCGAGATATTTGACCCGCTGCGCTTTTCGACCCACAGGAGTTTTTCGGTAGGATTAGTCAAGTGCTTACTACTACCTTGCAGATCCGAGACTCGCACAAGTGACACGGAGTAGTAAGGTTGACAGCGTGGGTGCAGGCTAGTCTGGTGGCTAGCCCGCTATGATTGCCGAGGCGAGGCAATTCGTCGATATGGTCACCAGACTAGTGGGTGCCCCGCATGCGACAGGGCGCAACTGCGCACGAGGCGACGGAATCGCGGCCTCTACTGAGATGACCACGACGCCATGGGATCAAAGTGAAAGCGAAACAATGGCGTGGTCTCCTCTGGTTCGAGGACCACCTCATCGAAGGCGAGGACTGCATCCCCCGATCGCCACAGGAATTGTCTGTTACCACGGCAATGAGGGCAAGCCCCCTTGTTGGATATACTCAGAGTGATGTCGTATTAGTACACCAGTCTGCATTGTGAATATCCCCTTCTACCGTTATCAATCGATCGTTAGTACACCTGGCCAAACCGTCATCTCATCTGCTAGTACAGAGTTCCATCCATAATTCTCTGTGAAATGTGACCACGTATCATTCCGGTTGAAAGGATACCTGCACGACCATTTCCCCTCGCATCAGCTGCCAAGGGCAGGTCAACGATACTGTCAACCGCAGTCGCCTGCCTGCGATCCTGCAATCTGCTAGACAACCAGTCTTTCTCGAAAACAAATTACCCCTGATGCCAGATGCAGATATGGCTCCGCCGCGGACAAGTTTGTTATTGGCCGATGAAATAGAAACACGCCAATCGAGACGGGTCTTCCGCTCTCTTTATTGACCACGACTTTGATTCAAGCTTTAATTCCGCAACACCAATGTATGCACAACAAGAATCATGTACATGCTACCTTGACGATCTCAAAAGGTTCGGCAGTATGCAACATTTTCATCCATTTTCAGATTCGCTTTGAAGCCTTTTTAAGAATGACCCCTAATCAAAAATTGAAAGCGGAGGTTACTGACGGCTTGCCAAAGTTACTTCTCTGACCTGGTCATGCGATCGTCTTTTTTTGCAGACGGCCGCAGCGAGAGCGAACACGAACATCATACTCGTGTTTACGGCACGGTGACTTACTAGTAGTTGCCATCATCGATGAAGACCGGAGATACCATATCCCGAATTAATTCGGAAGCTTCTCAGTATCACTACTGAGAATGCATATTCGGATGACATGACGCCGGTAAAATTCTCAGGAAGAAAATTCGTTCCTGTGATCCATATGGAAGGCCATCGAGCTCGCAGGGGTTAGATATACCCCAAAGTGGGATGCGGATATAGGTGATTCACAGAATTTACTGGAAACGGACGACTCGGATGCCACAGAGTTAAGGATGATCTCATTTGAAGTCTTGTTAATGAAAATAACGTACAAGTGTGAGAGGACATGACTCACCACCATTGTTGGATCGAGTCGTCATGGTTGACTGCATCGTCTCTGTAAATAATAAATATGAACGTTGTCTGTGGCATTGAGATGATGGGCTTCGTAAAAGGAGTTTTTTACATGTTCGAAGAAGATGTACCGGTACAATGGGTCCCGATGAAAAACGACGATCGTCGTTCCTTTCCTACTTCAAGTATTAACACGTTGACAATGTATGCCACCCGTATTGGGGCACAAAAGAAGATAAGTACAAGATATGTAGTGTAAACGATAGAATAGCTTACCTCCAGTCGAGTACGAACGAGACTGGAGGAAAGGAACGGTGCGCGTGCGCATCGCATGTAGTCCGAACCAAAAAAGGAAAGTTACGG
>JBBPUG010000549.1:0-19936 GCA_038094535.1 Tubosaeta aff. alveolata | reverse complement strand
GTGCGGACCTACTCGCTTAAGCATTCATTTACACCGGATGGACAAGTCTAGCAACGGCTTGCGGTTGCACCCGATATCCAGCACCCGGAAAAGAGGTACGGTTCACGGATCGCATAGATGGACCTGGTCCAAGCGTCTTTTCATCACCGAAAAGCGCAACGTACTATCAATAAATACCTACTACAACGTTACTTGCCCAGAGTCCCACGCAATCTTGATGGTCGATTTCTACGTAAGATGCCGAGTTCGAAGCAAGGGGTGCATGAAATACGTCCCATTGGCATACCTCGCCGCGATCATCACGGCGACGTCACGACACCGCATCAAAGCCTCGACCCTTTTCCTCTGGACAACTCTCATCCATACCAAGGTCTTCCGCCGGGGATATCTCGTCGATGTGTGTGTGCACCGTGTGCGACAAGGTAACAAGAACGCCACCCTGCGGGAAATAGCGCAGGGACTGCCTTGCGTTGGCTCCGACTGGTATTCTGCTCGCAGGCTCAGCAGAGTGCATTGGCCTTTCGCTTGAGTGGAGTCGCGTGTGGCGACTGCTTGCATCGCCATGGGAAACACCAAGGCCCACCCGGACAATGACAGAAGAGAACTGGCGTATCAATGCGGGCAGGTCCCGGAAAGAGGGAGATCATTGAAGGAATCGATTATGTGTGTAGATGAATAAGTTGGACCTCAAAGTCATTATTAATGGCGACTTACCACAATACCCTGGAAGGAAATTGTCGTTTACTTAGCATTTTCAGCGATGAACTGCGGGAACATGCTCACGATTATCGGAGGAAGCTATTAAGCGAAGAATAAGAAATTGTGAAATCACAACAAGATATGATTCTCACGGTGTTGAGGAGAATCAATGAAACCGAAGACTTTGCAGTATAGGTGATCAGCATTACGAGCAGAGTCAATGAGTAGGCGGAACCTATGGAATGATTCCGTCATTATGGGATTTGAGACTGCATCCCAACTCACCAGATTCGATGATAATAGCCGCCAAAGGAGGTATTTGATTTGCGTTCCCCGCTACATACGGCACAACGGCCTTCTGAATCTTCCAGATCTTGAAGGCAATAAGACCTGTTTATTAATAGAACTGATTAAGGGAACACAGACCATTAATGCCCTCCATGGAGGAACGCACATGTACACATGACATTCAGGCTGAGGGTAATGGAACAAAAGACTCGTATGCACACAGATAAAGCATCTGTATACATGTTTTCACCTTGAGTGACGAGACTAAGTGTGTATATAGAGAGAATCCCAGACGCTGTATTCACCATCAGTAAGGAATCAACCTGACAGATGGACAAAACAAGTACTTGCCAGTATTAGCCCAAAATAGTAAGAAAGGAATGATATTGACAAAATGGTCTCTACCCCATAAAACGAATGAACGGTACAACTGTGCTCATGTGACGGTCGCAATTTGCAGTCATGGGAAAGATGTCCAACTTACAATTAGTGCGTCCGATATAAGTGTTATTGCAACATACAGCACGTTCTTCGCAATGTTTTTCCAGGTGAAAGAAATTTCATAGTATCTTTCAGGGTAATTCTGAATCCTAATATTCGATGTGAATGCATCCAAGCCACGGACGACGTCGACCATCATGTGCTTCAAGAACAAGCAAGTCGTAGCAACGGAGAAGACGGCGGGCAGACAGTTTACTTACCACAGTGACAAGGACAAACAACGTAATAGCCGTCCAAAGGAGGTAGTCACTTGGGCGACGATGCCTGAGTCGCAGTACTCGTATGCACTGTATGAACATCGATATGTATGCACCTGAGTCTTGTTTAGTGGTGGGTACAATATCAGCTCTGTCATGGCATACCGTACAAGAGCAACCCCAGGAAGACACCAGTAAGCTCAGCTTTCGGCGTTGAGAGCGGCGACATGGTGCGTAAGGACACTTGACCTCCCGTGGTTGAGCGGGTAAAGAGTAATTAACACTATGTTCTCGATCTTTATATGGACCATACCGCCGCTCTTTAACGTTTAACCCAGAACTGTTCGGAGCTATACGGGGTTCTTTTGTTACTGACTGATCGGACAGGCCATCTGAAGATCCAGCCTCAGCTGGCATTTGCCAGGTCGTCAGAATTTCCGTATGCAAGCGGCCAGTTGACTGTAAATCAATCAATACGTCATTCTTGAAAGTCTCACCATGTCATGCTTCACACTTCGACGTACAATATACACCTACGGACAGCAGCATCTCCTCAGCTGGTTTGCTTGAACGCATTGAACTTCACGATGCGGATCACGTGCTATCTTGATTCCCCGTCGACTCGGACTAAGGACTCCCACTGCATTACCCCAGTTTCATCCGTAACCTTTGTCTCACTCTCACTCTTTTAATAACAACCATTTGTTGATCTGCGCTAGTGGCTCATTTAACTGTTTTTATTGGAGACACTGCGACCTAGGTTCAAGGTGACTTGCCGTGAGATGACGCACTGCTTTCCATTCCAGTTTATTTCTTTTGCCGGTTTCAGCGACGGGTGATCCATTCTTCAATTTCACAGGAAAATGATGGGAGACCGAAAGAAATACCGTGCTTGATTCTAGCTATCTACTGCAGTCAGCTTTGACACGCTCCGGCATGAAACGGGCAATATTACGACGATGTCAAGAAGGACACGAAAGAGCACTGCCTTCTACCACCGTATATTCCGACCATACAGAATCATCTCACTCCATAGTGTTTCAGGAGAATTGATTATTAAATCCCTGAAGCTCCGTAGTTTCCCGCTCGTAGATTAATCTGGGGCATCTTCAAGGAATCTGGGTTGACTTCTCTAGCGTGCGCTTCTCAGGTCGCGCGCTCGTCGCCAAAGTCACAGAATTTCCAGAGCGCTGAGTTACGCTTTTACAGGCAATATTCACTCTGCTTTCATTTTCATTCCCCTCGCCTTTGCTCGCTTATAACAGCTACTTCTGAAAAATACAGATATAAATCAATGATATCAAGTCACTTGCACGATTGCCAAATTTCCTCCATGGACACTGTTCGAAGTTGCATACACGTAGGCTTATCAACGTTTCCACACTCCTATTCGAAAACACGGTTTATAGAGGATTATCCGTCCTAGCACCAGACTTGACACAAGAACCAGGACAAAGCATATCTGGGAGCAACCGCGAGCTCGCCGTAAATGAGCCTCCGTGCAAAGAAAGATACGTACGTCGAGCCTTCTCAAACACCGATATGCACAAATACGATCCGTTTCTCCAACGATACTTCGTTGGCAGTCTCCACAACTGCGGTATTGAGGGCCTCAGCTGCACGCTCAAACCGAACTTCAGGGCGTTTGAACATCTCCTTGTAGAATCGAGTGACGACCTGGTGCGCAACCGCATCATCTACCCTCCACAACGTTCCGATCACCCCATTGAACCCGGCAAATTGCATTCCAGCCGCGAGATGAAGCACCTCATCTGGTGTAGAGGGATCCCCGACCGCGGTATGGCACGCAGACAAAAATGCGAACTCGGAATTTGCGTAGCGTTCCTGGATGATGCGCATCAGCGTGAGTTTTCCATCGCCCATCGCAAACCACGAGTCGAATGGCTTTTCGGCGTGCTGCGCGCCGTGGCAAGCGATATGGACCCAACGGTGGTCACGGAAGGCCTGCACGGTCCCTTCGATCGTGGCCACGCTCCCTGTGATGGACTCGAACTTGACACTTGGGGGCACACCAGTCTCGTCGCGGATTCTCTGGATTTCGTGTTCTACCTGGAGCTGGCTAAGCTTTGTGTCCGCACGTGGCTGCCCCTGGCCAATGGCTGCGAATGAAATCACTTCTTCAGTCCCAACGACAGCGTGAGTTTCCCGCTGAGAGCGAATACGTTCCTGAGTTCGAATGAGAGTGGAAAGAGAAGGGGCGTATGACGAAACGTAGATGTCGAAGATATTCTTTTCTGCTTTCCGGTGGGGACCTGCGGCGTGGAACGGGAGGGTTGTGAATTTCGAGGTCGGGCACCACCAGATGCGCGCTCCAAGAGGGAGCTGAACCTCGTCTTGGAGCACGGCGACGATCGGTTCCACAACGGATGACCACAACTCGCGCAACATTTCCTTTACGTACGACTCCCTGTGTGTTTCGTATGCGTGTGCGTCGCAGGTAAGTACCAGTAGTTGCGACGAGAGCTGCTCGACATCGGATCGTGAACATGGAAGAGGGACACGAATAGGTGTGCGGGCGTGGAGAACAATGAGTGCATCACACGAGCGTTTGCTCGCATTCACGATGATGATCGGTCCGTGTATGGCAGCTTGCTGGAGATCTACGAAACGTGGGGGTAAGAGGAATCGTGAGAACCCATCCAGGCCACGAATTTTCTCAACAGCGGTTTGCCACTCCCCCATGGTCCGCCAGTATGAATCTGTGCTGCTTCCACTCCGTTCCGCATGCTTTCTGAGGTCCGTGCTCAATCGTGTGAATTTCCTCCCCAGCTCCCATTCTTGACTACTCCGGCCCTCCAAAGCAGCCAAGGAAATATCAAAGCGAGCGAGCTGATTCCACAGGATCCCCCGACCCTGCTCTAGAAGCTCAACTGCCATGTAAAGGTTTCCATGCCTTGCAGCACATGAGAATGCATCATTGGCTAGATCTGCTACCCTTGCTTGCATTGCCTCATGCCTTGAATCAAGTGAAGAACTGAGAGTGGTGAAATGATCCAGTGTATTGAACAATGTTTGATAAGCCTCTAGGATTGAGGAATGATTTTGCCTTTCAGCATCCTGAATTCAATCTTGAATTGCCTCCAATAAATTCAGTGAGACTGCAGGACTGCAGGCCTTTAATAATTTGTAAGTCTGAAAGGCCTCATCTTGTGAGGGAAGATTTTCATCAGAAAGACAGTGCCTTTGTGAAGACTTGAAGGGAAGGAGGATGACTGCAGCAAGTTGCTTGACAATCAGGGGAAAACGATAGTGTTGCACTGGATAAGCATTTAAGGCATTCTTTGCTAGTTCAATTGCCCTGACCAGATCAGAGGTGTCTCTCTTTTGAGTGTAGAATTCTTGTAGTGACAATGAAAGATTCAAAAGAATAGCTCCATACTCTGGATGATCTGGTGAACACAACTTGAGATCCTCTTCTTGAAGGTCAATTGCTTTATTCAGGTCAACCATATTTCCCTGCCTCTGATAACGTGCCTTTAAGTATGCTGCAAGACTTCCAATAGCCAAACCATGTTGTGGGTGACCTATTGGGCAAAGACAAAGACCTTTTTCTGCCAATTGTATGGCTCTATTTAATGCATCTACATCTCCTTGCTGTCTATACCTCTCCCACAAAGATTTAGCATAAGCCCCAAGAGCTCTCCTATGATCTGGATGATCTAATGGACATAGTACAAGCCATCTCTCTTGCAAATTAATAAGCCTGTGCAAATCTTCCTTGTTCCTTTGAATACAATAATGTTTCCATAGAGACATTGCATATGTACCAAGAGCATGAGAATGTGCTGGATGGCCTGATGGACACAGATCAAGTCTCATCTGGAAGAGCTCCATGGCTTTATTAAGGTCTGACAGATCCCCCATTTGATTGTAGCGAAACTGGAAGGAGAGCCCAAGATCATTCAAGATATAGGCATGCTTTGCATGGCCCAAAGGACAAAGATCTAATCTTGCTAGGTTGACCTCAATGTATGTGGACATACAAGCCACATTTTTTAGCTGTTTTCCAAAATTGTATAACCTCCAGCCATCCTTTGAGAGAGCAAACTGACAGTCATGGTTACTTTGTGTAATCTAGTCCACATACTCACTCATGGCATATGAACTTTTAATACAAGACTTACCAGCATATTACTAGCCCTGCATATAAGAGATAATGTGGCATGGCAAAGATCAACTCCAGATATACTGTCTGATAAATCATTGGTGATTAAATTAAAGAGACCATAATGATCCTTACATTCATGCCCATTCTCACATTCCAATAGACTGGCTACACTTATGACCATCTGATCACCAAATGCTTGTTTGTTCCATTTGGTTGTGAGCTCTTCTGGTAGAATACAAACAGAAACCTTGATATTTGTAGAGGGATTTGCTGTACTATGGGGAAAGAATAAAAAAGAATAGTTGTAATACCTGTAATGCAGCTTACAAAAGAAATGAATGATTCCATGTCACCCTTAAACCATCCTTTGAAAGTTTTCCAGAACAGGTTATTTTTGACACATTTTCAACATGAATGGTAACACGGATGTCCAGTTTAGAAAGATGGGTGGACAGAGTCAATTGGCCAACTATCCAAAAGCATAAGTGCATGATAATATATCACTTGTACTGTAAATGGAAACAAACCAGTCACTTGAAAGGTGATATTTTCAATGTTGTCCTGTTCCATTGAGAATGAGAATGGATATGGGATAGTGGGGCTATACTGATAGATAAGCTGTTGAGAAGATTTAGCTGATGAGACACTGGGATGAGAGAGAGGGGCAATTGAATAATGAAAAGAAAAGTGTGTGTGTTGTGAGATAGTAACAATGGACTCAGGAGATTGGAGTAAAGTGGCAAATAGTGAAAGCAAACAGGGATTGGCAATGAAACAAAGAGGATCAAGTTAATGGCAAGGTTGAACAGGCATAGATGAGTCAGATGGTGAGCAAGTGGTGCATACAAACAACCAGGAGTTAGGAGATGATATAATTCAATGGAACTAGAAAAATAAATCAGCACATGCTTATACATATGTATGAAATTCATGTGACTCACATGCAGTAGTGCAAAGTAGAAGAGGGGATAATATTACTTGCACAGTGCAGGAAGATGGAAGGCAAGACACTGACATGACTTTGAGCTCAAAAAGGATATACTGTCAGCAAGAGCACAAGAACTAAAGTTGAAGACAAGAAGGCAAAGTAATCAGCATTTAGGCAACAAGAATCAGATAATCTGAGATGCACCAGGAATGAAGGACAAAGCAAACTTCTGTTAGAAAAGATATCAATCTTACATGGATGAAATAAAATGGAAGAGGTTGGCACATACTCAAGACAAGAGACGATGATGAATTACTTGCGATAGAATCAGGACTTTTAAGAAGAGCGTAGATGAAACTAGGAGCTAGGAGGTTATCGCGGAGGCGTATCGCCAACAGTTGATTATATAGGTGGAGGGAGGGACGAAGATGCACGAACAGATGTGGGACGGAGATGAGAGATAAGGGCACAGCCCAAAAGCCGGTTGTGAGACTGGCCGCCAAGGTGCTGTTCAATCACGTTGCACCCGGCCTGTACCAATGGTCAATAATGCAAGTAGAACCAGACGTAGAATGACTGATTGAGTAGAAACAGTGGTTCTGGAAACCTCGAGTGATTGAGGAGACCAAGCAAATCGTGGGAACTTGGACTCCCGGGTCGACCATGAGTTGGCACGCCACGGCGGGCACGGCGTCATCCCAACCTCCTCGATGTTTATGTTGCCTGCCAGCACCGACAGACTGTGCTACGAATACACTCTTTCCCTAGCGTGTGGCACCATTAGCAGCCGTATCACCTCCAACCGCTGTGGTACCTCTTCGCTCGCATTGCTTCCCTGGCGTCTCCAACGAAGGCCACGCAAGACCTTGTGTCATGAATCAGATAGTTTCCGATACACGTGGACGCCACGTATTCGTATTGGGGCATCCGTGAGCTAGGGCACGATTGGATCGACCCACGTATGTTTACCCTCATTCCCAGGCTGAGTCGCCAATGATCTTCCACCTGATTTTTGGGCTGCGCTGTAAATGCTCCCAAATAGATGGGTCGATGGCTAGCGGGTACCGATCTATTCAACCACATATTTCAATGTTAATTCCGTGCGTATCAAGTATCTCTGCCACAGAACCCCTTAATTTTACGCCGCTGTGATTCTAGACCAGTACTGGTATAAAAAGTTTTATTTTTTTATGTTGGGCTTTTATTGAATTGTGTCGGATAGAGTACCCGGGAGATCCACCCCAAAAATTGCACCGCTGGCAGTGATCGTTACTGCGCACATTATATTGGCGCCTGCGCGGGAATCTGGATTGAGGGGGGACTGTGATCGAATGGACACTTGTGCACGGCTTCTAGTGGTACGCGAATGGTGGAGACATGGAATGCAATCAGTGACCAGCATTCCAGTGTTGAGTATCCTACTCAGCTCGGACTCTGTTGAACTGTTCACAAGGGGGTTACTGGTGAATAGTCCAGGTTAGTGAGTTCCAGCCCTCCTCAATAAGCCCCGAGTTGCGGGTGATAAATATCTTTGAGATCTCACAGCACTGAACAGTGACTCGGGGCCACTGAAGGAGTGTATTGTGGCCAAGGTCACTCGATCTGGGGCTGGAGCAATCCAAGCCAGGTTAGGTATTGAATGGATGGTGGCGCCGCCCTCGCCATATTCCAGAGGGGCCTTCATGAACGAGCATAAAACCCCACCAGTGCCGCATCTTCCAACTAGGACATCTCTTATCGTCTCATTCAGGCCAAACTTTTCAACATGCCCGCTCGCGAGACTAATTTATTGGTGAAGCTTCAAGGTTCGTTCCTTGTAGATGTCGTTCTGCTGGGCTAAGGCATTCGTCAACTCCAGGAATCACCGTCGTGACATTTGGAAACCGTGACCTCTGCAAGTCGTTCTGTTATGGCCTGGCTCGCGCGGGCTCTCATGTCGCTATCCTCTTCAGGTTCCTTTCTACTTGATATCTTTATCCCTCTTGCTAACAAGTCTACTTCCAAGTCGCCCTGAGGACAAGAAGAATGTTACCGAAATCATCGGAGAGATTCGCAAGGAGTTCCAAGACATTAAAGTGGAAGTAGGTCTTTTTGCTTCATGGATTATCCCTTTGTTCTCATCTGTCCATTTGCTAGGGTTGTCAATGTGACCTGCGTGATGACAAGTTAGGTGAAACGCTCAAAAGAATCGAAGGCTCGAATGAGTTCGGGGGTGCCAAGATCACCGGCCTCATTGCTGTTCGTATCTTGTCTTATCTTGCCTGGTGTTCGTTTTGGCTGACAGGCGTTCTAGGACGCCGACGAAACCGTCGTTCAGTCTGCTTTGAAGTTGTCTTACCAAGATTTCCTGAATGTGTTTAGTAACAACGTCTACGACGTCCACAACATCAGCCGTGCTGTTGCCCAGTACGCCCTCTCGGTTTCCGTCATCCTCTCGCACGACTCACGTGGGTTCGTTTGCAAAGGCTCTGGGAGGACAACGACCGCCGTGGTTCGATTGTGATCATTTCCTCGATGAGCGCCCAGATTGTCAGCCAGCGTGCTACCAACAAACCCGTGCCTCAGGTCAGTTTGCCATTGCGTCGTCGCACGATCAGTAACTCCATCATTTTGCGCACACAAGGCCTTTTACAACGCGTCCAAGGCTGCGGTCCGCCACCTTTCGAGGTCGCTTGCCGCCGAGTGGTCAAGTTCGATTCGTGTCAATACCGTCTCTCCCGGCTACCGTACGTGTCTCGTCTATCACCGCGTGTAGCCGCTCATCGTCACAGTGGACACTTCTGAGAACAAGGAGAGCGAGGAGACGTTGCGGCACCAGAAGGACGGCGTGCCCCTTCACCGATTCGGGGAGGTCGGTCCCCTCTTTCTTTTTCGACGTGTGGACGTTCATCGGCCGCGCTTAGCCCAAGGATATCACTGGGCAGGTGCTGCTCCTGCTCTCGCCCGAATTCGGGAGTTACATGACGGGCGGCGACCACGTCGTGGATGGGTACGTGCCCTTTTTTTTGCCGTGGGGTCGTCCACTCATCCTTATACGTCGTCGCAGCGGCCAGCTCGTCTGGTAAATGGACCCCTCGTGCGAGGATGTGTACGTTATGAGTGGAACAAGTGATGTAGCAAGTAGAGAGACCAGTGTATTTTTAGCGAATGAATCGAGATCGAAAGGCGTGATGTTCATATGAGAGTCATCAGCAAACTGACAGTGTGAGGGATATAAGACGGGCGTCGTTCATGCAGCATACATACAAGTGCAGTGTCATGCCGTATGAAACAGCTTTAAAAATGAATACTTTGAGGACAACAAGCACATTAATATCCCAACAGCCTTGCAGTAACTAAGGATCTGGGCGGTGAAAATAATACGTATCATCACGGCGTTCATAACGCATGGCAACTTTAGAGGGTGCCGGAAGCTCGTCACGTTGGCACAACGTTCGCTAGCGTACGCACATTAGACCACATGAAGGGCCGTCTTGGCATCGGGGATACTGTCCATCTGCGTCTCAATGTCCCCATCGACACCGTCGATGTGGGTGTGCACGGACTGCGACAGCGACACTTGGACACCTCCGCCCGCGAAAAAAGCAGGAGAGGGGGGGACAGTTGGGTCCGCCATGGATAGCCGCTCGCTAGCCCGAACGACGAACCGCGAGCGGCTGGACGTCGCGTGCGACCTGGTGTTGTTGTCTCCGTGAGAGACGCCCAAGCCGACGCGGACGATGACGGAAGAGAACTGGAGAGGCGTGGTGTGAGCGTGGAGGATGAAACTAGGCAGATGCGACGGACCACAGCGCCCTGGAGGGAAGGAACAACGTTGCCGTCCTGTTTAGCATCTCATGTACACTAGACTTCAAGGGACATGCTTACGATTATCGGGGCCAGCTAGAACAGGGTAAGAACGGGTCGATTTGCCGCAGAGTAGGCACCAATGGACTTACAGTGTTGAGAAAAATAAACATTGCTGGAGAATTGCTAGCATAGGTGGCTATCATGACCACGAGCATCGACGAGTAGATGGCACCTAGGACCGTCATTGTCGTTTGGGCAGCGACGCTCGCTAGGTTACTTACCGGATTCGACTATGATAACCACTATGCGAGACAAGTCGCTGTGCCGTCCCTTCACAAATGGCGCAACGGCTCTCTGAATATTCCAAATCCTCAGGGCGATAAGGCCTTTGAATAATGAGGCAGGGAGACAACGCCAGTGCGAACAACACCCACACGTGCAGATAACGTTCATGCTGAGAGTGATCGAAAAGAATACTTTGACCCGGACAGAAAGGGCATCTGTATACACGTTCTCGCCTGGAATGATGAGGCTCAGCGTGTACACCCAAAAAATCCCGATTGCTGCGTTTGTTCTCACATGAGAAGCATCCTTAGAGGCAGACGAAAGGGATTCATACCAATGTCAGCCAAGAACAGTAAGAAAGGAAAGAGGGCGACAAGGTAATTTCGACGCCATACAATGAAAGAACGATAGAGCTGAATTCGCGTCAGTCACATCGTTAATCGAACACATCAGAAATGAGACTTGCCATGAATGCGTCCGACAAAATCGTCATTGCCACGTACAGTGCGCTCTTCAAGAGGTTTAACCAGGTGTCAAAAGTGTCATAATATGTTATAGCGTAGTTTGGAATCTCCATGTGTGTCGTAAACGCCTCTACATTTCGCACGATGTCGACCACCCAATGCTTCAGATGTAACGATGAGCCGGGAGAGAGAAGAATTAGCGGACATTGGGTTGACTTACTGCTGTCACAAGGATATACAGTGAGACAGCGGTCCAAAAGAGATGGTTATTCTGTCGAGATTGTCTTCGTTGCAATACTTGAATGCACTGTAGGAAGATTAATACGTATATACCTGAAAGTTGGTTTGAGATGGTATTGATCGCTGGGTCGTCAGGACATACCGTACGAGAGGGACTCCAAGAAGACTCCGACGAGTTCAGCCTTGGGTAATGAGAGCGTCATGCTTGATGGAAGCGTCTGAGAGCCTCATGCAGAGGGGGTGAGACGAGGCGGGCGGGCCCATTTGCGCGGGCATGTGTTCTATATGCGAGTCTAATGCGCAGTCTCACGCTATTCTGATTTGGGGGTCAGCAGGGGGACCGGACAATCGCCGCTGGAACAAGTGCCTGAAGGTGCGAATTAAGTCCATCATGACTTACGGTGTGGAGAAGAGAACGTGTGCTGAACTGCATACGGATACTCGGATCAGTGTATCTCCTCCCAGGTGAACGGGCCAGGATTCCTTGTTCATATTTAGAGGTAAGCACCCATTACAGGCACGGTACGATGGCGAAGGACACGTACTAAGCGAGCTTTACTGCCAGGTCCGATTTAGAGGAGCCCAACAGGACCAGGCAGTGTCCCTCATGCCCAAGTAGGCTGTGCATTAGAGTAAATTAGCACATGGCCGGGGTCGGTCTCTGGTGCCGTGACTGTGTTCGTAAACGTCTGTCCTCTACTTGAAAGTCGTCGAATCACTGCGTACTACGAGGACCAGTTGACGGTGGAAGTCGCTGGCTAAACGAGACACCGGCAAATGAAATCCCCGCTTGGCAAATGTGCGTATTATTATATCCGCTCTCAGTGGGAGCATAGCCCAGCTCATCACAAACCCTGTCAACCAACATTCAACTTATCCCACCCTCGTCTCTCCTTATTCCACTCTCGTCGACTCGTATATCACTCGCCTAAACACCATTCACCAACCGGGAAGAGTCTCCGAGCAACCCTGCCCGGGAATTCCCTAGCTCGAGTTTCAGGATCACCCTTCTTTTCTTCCCAATGTTCTGTACTTCAGGATGATCTACCATCCTTATGGTGCAACCTCGAGCTATCTCTACGCTAACTCAGAGGTCCGTTTCTCTCGTTCTCTTCATGTGATTGCTCACCAGCGTCAAACAGGATGAACAGCACGATGGAAACGCCTATTATTATTCCCAGGGATATCCCCCTCCTCAATGTTTCCATAGTTTCGTACCAGTGAGTGCTCGATTTCAGTCCTGAGCTCCCGGCCCCTTATCTAGCGGTCGTCAGAGATTCTCTACCGATTCGACGATCCTTTCACAAATTGGCGCCTCAGAAAACGAAAACAGAAATATACCCGTAGAGAACCTGTGTCCCTCAAACGGCCCTTCCGCATATGCACCGATCAATCTTGGCGTGAGCAACCTTTCATTCATAGAGTCTAGCCCCTGCTGAGCCATGTCCGGTTCTCAGACTCGGATCTGGCGCGCGCTAAAAGAACTGGCGAGTGTTGCCAAGTATCAGTTTTCATTGATTTCCTGGCCCAATGTCAAGTTGGGTCGTTCCCGATCTCGCTGTCCCTATATAGACCACGATACAGGCGAGTGATACCCCCGTTACATTATGCTGGCGGCCGACCTTGATCCCTTTAGCCTTTCTATAGCTTGCTATTCACCCCATATTCAAGGAGATGTGTTATCTGTGCCCTCGATCTTTTATTCCTGGTCTGCCGATTTGACATATCCCCGATCGTACCGTAGGCTCACTTTCAATATTATTTGTTTTCTTGAATCTCTAAATTGGACTCATCCCAGCGAGATTCTTTGGTGAGTGTAACGACAAATCTATCCGCTTGGCGCTATCTCCTCGAGTTCCCGTACAGGGTCATGCAGTCTGACAGAGTTAAAAATATAATTGATTTTGTGTAAACGTCGAGTTCTCGAAACGGTGTCATGTCACCCGAAGCCCGCCAAGCTACTTCTACCATGAAATACGACGATCGATCGGCTGTCGTGACTAATCGTTTCGTCAGCATGCATGCCGACATTCCTCTAGGGGTCAGTCAGTCAGCCTTGAACTAGCCCCACGCAATCGGTATGATCAATCATTAGTCAGGTTTGGTAGTCTCCTATTCATATTTGCCACCATTTACATCCATTCTTTTCACCTTCGGCCATCATGTCGCGTGCTGATGAAGCTCAAGATAGCGAACAGGTTCTGCCCGACTCTGTCAATGCGATGCTAGAGGATCTAGGGAATACCGACTATATCCATGCGGTACTTGGCCTTGCGGACGCCTCTACCGCTTCTCCGAGCCGAACGGATCGGGGAGAGCTCCGACGAGGCCAAATACGTCACCATCGGCCTCGCGCAGTGTCTTGTGTCTCCCATGTTGGCTTGGACTACTTTGATCCGCGAGGGGTTGGTGCGTTGCGACACACATTGAGTAGGATGTCTACGGCTCCAAGCGAGCGGATACAGGTCAGGCCACCCGAGGAGCCATCTACCGTCGAAGTACCCGACGGGGCGTTTGATTTCGAGGCGGTTTTGCGGGACGTACTCCGAAGGTGCGACATTAGCACGTTTCCCTTTGCGTATCTCACATGATTTCTTTCTGTAGGCGTGATGAGGCTGACATCAAGTCACGCGAGCTCGGCGTATTGTTCGACCAGCTCCGCGTAGTTGGAAAAGGCGCTTCGTCGTCATTCCAGTCAACGCTGGGTTCGCTTTTGAATCCGGCCAACACTCTACGTGGTGTGCGGGACCTCCGACACCCCCATCTGCGCGACATCATTCGCGATTTTCAAGGGGTTGTTCGCCCCGGCGAGATGCTCCGTACGTGTGTCCATGAACGAGATTGATAGAGACGCTCAGGAGGCGATCAGTTGTTCTTGGCAGGCCGGGATCAGGATGCTCCACTCTCCTCAAAGTATTGGCAAATCGGCGCGACGAATTCCACGCCGTCGAGGGGGAGGTTTTCTATAACTCTTTCTCTCCAGAGGACATTCGCCTTCATTACCGCGGCGATGTTCAATATTGTCCTGAAGACGACATCCATTTCCCAACACTGACTGTCGAACAAACAATCGGCTTCGCTGCCAAGACGCGTGCTCCCCGGGCGCGCGCGCTAGGCATGTCGCGCAGAGAATTTTGGCTACAAATCACGGGCGTCTTGATGACCTTGTTTGGCTTGCGTCACGTGAAAGACACGCCGGTCGGAGATGCTGCATTACGAGGGGTGTCTGGTGGGGAGAAGAAGCGCGTGTCTATTAGCGAAACATTGGCAACGAGGAATCTTTTGGCTTGTTGGGACAAGTACGTTTTGAACCTTTGTGATGATGGGGCATTTACCTTGTTTCATAGCTCGACGCGGGGACTCGATGCGTCTACCGCCGCTGAATATGTACATGCATTGCGGATCGGAACCAATCTCTTAAAAGTGGCTACCATCGTCTCCATTTATCAAGCAGGGGAGTCGCTCTACGAAATGTTCGACAAGGTTTGTCTGATCTACGAAGGCCGGATGGTCTACTTTGGTCCTGCGAACGAGGCGAGGCAGTATTTCATTGACATGGGCTATGAACCTGCGAACCGACAAACGACTTCGGACTTTCTGGTGGCTGTCACAGACCCGAATGGCCGCCAGGTTCGAGATGGTATCCGTGGCGTACCGTCAACTGCTGAAGAATTTGAGCGCTACTACCGGCAATCGTCGACCATGCAGGACAATCTAGAGGATATGGCATCATTCCGTGACCAGTACGTGGGGAAGCAAGACCTGATAACTGCCTTCCGCGAAAGTGCCACGGCAGAGCGCGCGCAACATATGCAGAAGAAGAGTCCGTATACGATATCTATCCCTATGCAGATTCGGAGCGTGATGGGGAGGAGAGTTCAGATACAAGCGGGCGCTGTTTCACTGCTCATCATTAACGCCTGGTAAACGTCCTGCTTCGCTTGCATCTTTCGCTAACAATGCTCCAGCGTATTCGTTGTGCAAGCTATCATTCTTGGGACGACCTTCTTGCAGCTATCAACAAATACCACAGCGTATTACTCTCGTGGTGGGATTTTATTCTTGTCAGCCGTATTCCATCTTCTCTTTCATTGCGTTAACGGTGGTTTCAGTGCCGTGTTCCTACCTGTACTCTTTGCGATGTCTGAAATACCCTCCCTCTTCTCGCTGAGGCCTATACTTCAGCGCCATCATAAGGCGGCCATGTATCATCCGTTCGTCGAGGGGATCGCGCTTACTCTCGTTGATGTGCCCGTCACCTTCACTATTATTCTACTGTACAGCATCGTTCTATACTTTTTGGTCGGGCTTCAGCGTAGCGCGGGACAATTCTTGTGCGTGCATGGATCCTCCGCTATGCTTTTGCTGATATGACTCTCACTAGTATATTCCTCTTGTTCGAATTTGTCACGGCCCTTTTGGGGAAAGCCCTGTTTCGCAGTTTGGCAGCGGCCTTCAAATCGGAGGCGCCTGCGCAAGCCTTCGCGGGAATTCTTATACTGGTGGTATCCCTGTACAGTCAGTGTTTCATCATCCACACTGCATTCGACGCCCTCATGTATCTTCATTAGCCGGTTACATTATACCACAGCCGTCCATGATTGGTGCTCTTCGATGGATCACCTATATCAATGTAGGCAGCTTTTCGTCTGTGACACGTTTGCTCACGCAGGCTCCTTAGCCGCTCAGATATTCGTTCGAATCCCTCGTTGTGAACGAGTTTCACACTATCGACGGGTATTGCGGAACGCTTGTTCCAAATGGTCCATTGTATGGATCATTCCCAAATAGCAACAAAGCGTGTACGACCCTTGGATCCCAAACAGGGAACCCATATGTGAATGGAAACCGCTTCGTGTTCCTTTCGTTTGGCTATTCTTACAGCCACCTGTGGCGGGTAGGTCTCCACCTTCTTCGTCTCCGCCTGCTGATCTGGTATCGTTTCAGAACTTTGGGATCGTGGTCGCGTTCGCCATCTTCTTTGTCATTCTCCTTCTCGTCTTCACCGAGTTCAATACGAGCCTGGCCGGTGCGACGTCTGTCATCCTCTTCAAGCAAGGGTCCAAAGTGTCCGACCTCGGCAACACAGCTACAGCGGATGCCAACTCGGACGAAGAGAAGACGCGCGTGGCGAGTTCATCGCAGTCGGAGTCCGATGCTCTGAGGGAGAACAAGGAGGACGTACGAAAGGCGCTGGAGCGCCAGCCCAAGATGAAGAACACGTTCACATGGCAGCACATGTACTACGAGGTCGCAGGCCGACGCCTTTTGAACGACGTCTCGGGGTATGTCGCTCCAGGCAAGCTTACGGCGCTCATGGGCGAATCTGGTGCCGGCAAGGTACGTCTCGCACTTCTGCTCGCGGTGTGCCGGACGTTGATGAGTGTACTTTCAAAGACGACGCTCTTGAACGTGTTGGCGGCGCGTACCGAGACGGGCGTGGTGTCAGGGACGCGGCTCGTGAACGGGCATCCTCTCCCGCCGGATTTCCAGTCTCAGACGTGAGTGACGCGCGTTGTTCCCCGGGTCGTGCTGAGACAAGGAACGTGTCAGCGGTTACTGCCAGCAGACAGACACGCACTTGGCAACGATGACGGTCAGAGAAGCGTTGGTGTTCTCTGCCAAACTGCGTCAGCCGTTCAGCGTTCCCATGGCAGAGAAGGAAGCATAGTACGCGTTCGTGTGGTCTCGTGACGGTGGCGTTGACAGCGATGTTGCAGCGTCGACAGGTGTTTGAAGATGTGTGGTCTGGAATTTTACAGGGATGCGATCGTGGGCTCGTTGGGTGTCGAAATGAAGAAGAGGACGACGATCGGGGTTGAATTGGCTGCCAAGGTACGCGTTTTAGATTATACAGGGTGTTAGTGAGACCGAACGATTCCCTTACAGCCCCAGTTGCTGTTGTTTTTGGATGAGCCTACTTCTGGTCTGGACTCGCAGAGCGCGTGGGCGATCATCTCATTCTTGCGGGACTTGGCGGACAGTGGACAAGCTATTCTCTGCACGTGAGTTTTCAGCCGTGTTCGTCCTCCCTATCACACATTGACGAAATGTCCTGCTCAGAATCCATCAGGTTCGTCCCCATGTGCCGCGTGACCTAACATGCTAAGTGTGTTTGAGTTAGCCTTCTGCCGAGCTTTTCCAGGCCTTTGATCGATTGCTCTTGTTACGCGCGGGCGGTGAAACCGTCTACTTTGGCGATCTCGGACATAGCGCGTCAACCCTCATCCACTACTTTGAAGGAAACGGGTCACGCCCATGCGGGGAGGAGGAAAACCCGTACGCTTTCGTTTATCTTGGACGGGGATTTACATAACGCCTCGATTAGGGCCGAATTCATCCTGGACGTCATCGGTGCTGGCGCGACGGCGACGAGTACGGCTGATTGGCACGACATCTGGATCAACGCACCCGAGTCGACGCTTGTTCATAATGAAATCGATGCGATCATCGGCGAGGGGCGGAATGCGCCCCCGGTGACGGCAACCATTCGTTCTGGGTTCGCGACGCCTTGGGCGTATCAAGTGTGGGAGTTGCTGTTCCGCAATCTGACGCACTATTGGAGAAGTCCGACGTATTTGATGGCCAAGATGATGCTGAACATCGTGGGCGGACTGTTCATCGGATTCACCTTTTTCAAGCGCAACGATTCTCTCGAAGGTACTCAAAACAAACTGTTTGTACGTATGGCTACTCGCTCCTGTACCCCAACGTTGACAGCGGAATGCCCCAGGCGGTGTTTATGGCGCTGATTCTGAGCGTGCCACTTGCGAATCAGCTCCAGGTCGTGTTCTTGAATGTTCGGGACGTGTATGAGATCCGGGAACGTCCTAGCAGGATCTATTCTTGGATGGCCCTCGTCACGTCGCAGATCCTCGTGGAAATTCCCTGGAATATCCTTGGATCGACGCTGTTCTATCTCTGTTGGTACTGGACTGTTGGTTTTCCAACGGACAGGGGCGGATTCACCTACCTTATGCTGGGGATACTCTTCCCGATCTATTACACGACGATAGGGCAGGCTGTGGCTTCGATGAGTCCCACCGCAGAGATCGCTGGCATCTTGTTCAGTTTTCTGTTCTCTTTTGTTCTGACCTTCAATGGCGTCGTTCAGCCCTATTCGCAGCTCGGGTGGTGGCAGTGGATGTACAGAGTCTCACCCTATACATACCTCATCGAGGGCTTGGTATCTCAGAGTAAGTCCTTGCGACCCCGTCGTTCGTTGAGTTGACACCAGCGCTGCGCAGTTCTCTCCGGACAGCCCGTTCAATGCGCCGCCCAAGAGTACGCGGTGATCCAACCCCCCTCGGGCTACTCGTGCGCGTCCTACCTCGACCCGTTCGTGGCCAGTTCCGGCGGGTACCTCGGCAATCCGGACGCGGGGTCGGACTGTCTGTACTGTTCCGCCAGCACGGCCGACGCGTGGTTGTACCAAAAGTTCAACATCCAGTATGCGCACCGGTGGCGCGACGTGGGCTTGTTTTGCGCGTTTATTGTGTTCAACGTACGTGGGGTCGTGTGCGCTTTGGGGGTAATGACTGACGGGTGGGATAGATCTGTGCCATGTACGTGTTCACGTACGTGTTCCGTATTCGGTCGTATGGGAAGACCAAGGCGGTCGTGCAACGGGGTGTGTCGTATGTGGGGCGGCTACGGATGTCATTGAAGAGGAGACCGGGAAAGGAAGAGAAGCGGAGTGAGGACGTGACTGAATGAACTTGACGCCCATTAGGAATTTGTATACAGTATACTGTAATGGTTTAGTAATGCTTATCACTGACTACCACATCATCACTGACTCGGCTTGACTCAGGAATGACGTTACGCACCGCCGCTTTTAGCAGCGCAATGAGCCATCGATTCGTCAGTTTCCTCGCTAGGGTCAGTACGAGGTGGGGTCATACACAGCCAACTGTACGGGCTAACTCGGAAGAACACAGCAGGTTGGCAGGAACTCCACGCGATCCTGCCAGTGCCAGCGACTTGCGTTTTCCGACGCCGTTCGGGATTCGGGGAATGATTCGTCATGGCATCTTGATGTGGGGCTATTCCATTCAACCCTGGGCTGCCAAAGAACATGTTTCAATATTGGTACCCTCTCTCTTATCTTTATCGACCAGGGCTGCAAGGAGGTCTAGGAGACCGACGACGTCGGACTCGAATGGGTTGAAGATAACCTCAACTTCTTCGGCATTGCTGTTGCCGATTCGACGCGTGTTCCACCAATCAGGCGCGCAATCGTTTCACGCAACCTCCATGTAGTCAGCGGCACCGTCATCCGTTTGACGGTTCGGTAAATAGTCAACGGGGATCTTGGCACCATCGTGATGATCCATATATATAACATGCGGTACGCCTTGCTTTTCCGTTAAACCCCCATCCATCATGCCTCACACTCGGGATGGTGCTAATCAAG
>JBBPUG010000548.1:5875-19999 GCA_038094535.1 Tubosaeta aff. alveolata | reverse complement strand
CAAAAAGGGGCACGGTGGTTGTGGCCATATCCAACCGCTCATTCGGAAGGAGGGCCTCAAATTGTTCCTCCAGTACAAGCGTCCCAGGGACGAAGATGAGGTTTATATGGTACAATGGCTGTATGGTATATCGCTCAATCTTTTGTCTGCTAGGACGTCAAGTCAATGCAATCAGACAAACGATTGTTCATGCCTTCCGAAGTGTACACAACATTCAAAAAAATGTCTGACTCAGATTTACACTTTATTGGGCTTTTGGACGAATATGCGCGCCCCGAGTGGATGATTTTAACTGTCATGCCTGTACCCCCGCCTCCAGTCCGTCCAAGCATTGCTATAGATGGCGGTGCAATGAGGAGTGAAGACGGCTTGACCTATAAACTCGGAGATATCATCAAGGCATCTGCGAACGTACAGCGCTGCGAACAGGAAGGTGCACCTGCACATGTCATTATCAAGTTTGAACAATTGCTGCAAGTGAGCCTCACGAACCTCGTTCCCATTCGATTACTAATTCTGTGGCCATTTCCTAGTTCCACGTCACTACCTACATGGACAATGACATAGCAGGTATTCCACAAGCATTGCAAAAGAGCGGCCGTCCTGTGAAAGCTATTCGTGCACGTCTGAAAGGGAAGGAAGGTCGGCTGCGTGGTAATTTGATGGGCAAGCGTGTTGACTTCTCTGCGCGGACTGTCATTACTGGTGATCCGAACCTGGAGTTGGACGAGGTTGGTGTGCCCAGGAGCATCGGCATGAATCTGACATATCCAGAGCGGGGTATGTGTGACATTGCCATAATTCTGTGACGCACTGATGTTGGCGGCGCAGTGACTCCATATAACATCGCCTACCTCCAGGAGCTTGTGCGGAACGGTCCGTCGACCTATCCCGGTGCAAGATACGTTGTTCGGGATACGGGAGAACGCATAGACCTGCGATATAATAAGCGAGCCGACGCTTTCCTTCAATACGGATGGATCGTCGAGAGGCATCTTAAGGACGGGGAGTGAGTACCATATCTTTCGGTTGCCACTCGAGATTTGTTGACGTGACCAACTATCGCCAGTTTTGTTCTTTTCAATCGACAACCGAGTCTGCACAAAATGAGTATGATGAGTCATCGCGTCAAGTTGATGCCGTATTCTAGTGTGTACTCATTCCCTTCTAAGTTGGCCTGACTAACAACGATTAACAGCATTCCGTTTAAATTTATCTGTTACGCCACCCTACAATGCTGACTTTGACGGCGATGAGATGAACATGCAGTACGTCCACCCCACTGTATTTGATTGTGTTGTTCCCTTAGCAGAACCACACTAGCATACCCCAATCCGAGGAAACCCGCGCTGAGTTGAGCCAAATTGCATGGGTCCCACGCCAGGTTGGTTATCCGGTTAAATGTCTCAGCGTGAAATAAAAGATTTGTAGATTATATCCCCACAAGCAAACAAGCCAGTCATGGGCATCGTGCAGGACACGCTGTGTGGGATCCGCAAATTCACGCTCCGAGACACATTCTTGGACTGGAATCACGTCCAGAATATCCTTCTTTGGCTCCCCGAGTGGGATGGTAGTGTCCCGACACCTGCAATCATCAAGCCGAAGCCTCTCTGGACGGGAAAGCAATTGCTCAGTATGGTCATACCAAGGGGTATCAACATCCATCGTGCCCCTGACCCCAAGTCCTCGAATCCCGTCTTCGACGACGGTATGATGATCGACAACGGCGAGATCTTATTTGGGATTGTTGACAAGAAGACCGTTGGAGCAACCCAGGGCGGACTGATTCACGTCGTTTTTCGCGAGAAGGGTCCGGAGGCTACGCGTACGGTTTTCACAGGAATTCAAATGGTCGTCAACTTCTGGCTATTCCACAACGGTTTCAGCATCGGCATTGGCGATACAATCGCCGGGCCCAAGGTTATGAGTTACATCACCCAGCGCATCGGGGAGAAGAAGCAACAGGTGGCGGAGATCATCGAAGACGCTTACCACGACAGGCTCAAGCCCATGCCGGGGATGACCATTCGAGAATCGTTCGAGAGCAAGGTCGAACGAGAATTGAACCGTGCTCGCGACGACTCTGGTCAATATGCACAAAAAAATCTGAAGGAGGACAACAACGTCAAGCAGATGGTCACCGCTGGTTCGAAGGGTTCGTACATCAACATCTCCCAGATGTCGGTCTGCGTTGGGCAGCAGAGTGTGGAAGGACGCCGTATACCATTCGGATTCCGCCATCGAACCCTACCACACTTCACGAAAGACGATTTCAGCCCCGAAGCGAGAGGGTTTGTAGAGAACTCTTACCTGAGAGGTCTGACGCCTCAGGAATACTTTTTCCACGCTATGGCTGGTCGGGAGGGTTTGATCGATACGGCTGTCAAGACAGCCGAGACTGGTTATATCCAACGACGGCTTGTCAAGGCACTCGAGGACGTTATGGTTTGCTATGACGGTACCGTGCGGAACTCCCTAGGCGATCTCATCCAGTTTATCTATGGGGAGGATGGGATGGACGGCGCGTTTATCGAGCGACAGAAGATCGAAACATTTGGGATGTCAGACAAAGAGTTTGAACACAATTACCGGGTGGATGTAACAGACAAAGAAGGAGGGTTCCTACCAGGTGTTTTGCAGATCGGCATTGACGACAGCTCGTTGGAGTTGCAGGCCAAGTTGGATGAAGAGTATTCGCGGCTCGTAGCAGACCGCCGTCTCCTACGAACATTCATATTCCCCCGCGCGGACGGTCTCACACCACATTACCTCCCAGTCAACCTTCAACGCATCATTCAGAATGCCACCCAGATTTTCCACATCGATCGGCGGAAACCCAGTGACCTCGAGCCATCGTACATTGTTGACGCCGTATATGAGCTCACAGAACGGCTCCTTGCTATCTGTGGGGACGACCCATTGAGCAAGGAGGTGCAAACCAATGCTTCGCTCACTTTCCGCATGCACGTACGTGCAACGCTAGCCGCGCGGCGTGTTCTAGAACAGTATCATCTCAATCGGGAAGCATTCGAGTGGGTGCTAGGAGAAATTGAGGCCAAGTTCAATCAATCACTTGTTCATCCCGGCGAAATGTGCGGTACACTTGCTGCGCAGTCCATCGGTGAACCGGCCACGCAAATGACTCTCAACACGTTTCACTACGCCGGTGTTTCCAGCAAAAATGTCACCCTTGGTGTCCCACGTCTGAAGGAAATCATCAACGTTGCTACAAACATCAAGACGCCGTCACTATCAGTATACCTGGAACCGGAGCTTGCAATTAAGGACACGTTGGCGAAGAACGTGGAACAGGAGCTCGCATACACATCGCTTCGAACTGTCACCGCTGCTGTGGAGATCTGGTATGATCCTGATCCTACATCCACTGTCATCGAGGAGGATTCCGTGTTCGTAGAGTCGTTCTTCGCGATTCCGGACGAAGACATTGAGTCTAAGCTGCATCTCCAGTCCCCATGGCTCCTCCGGTTAGTCCTCGACCGTGCACGGATGATCGATAGGAAGTTGACGATGGCATACGTTGCTGGTCGGATTGCGGAGAGCTTCAAGACAGATCTCTTTGTTATCTGGAGTGAGGACAACTCCGAGAAGCTCGTCATCCGGTGTCGTGTGCTCGGTGGGACAGACAAGGATGAGGATGGGATGGGAGCCATCGAAGAAGATATATTTCTTCGTCAGCTCGAAAACACGATGCTCAACTCTGTCAGCCTACGAGGAGTGCTTGGTATTCGTCGTGTGTTCTTGCAGGAGCATGCCCAGGTATTCCATAACGAAGAGGGCGTTATCAAAACGAAAAAGGAATGGATGTTGGAGACGGACGGTGTCAACCTCAAGGCGGTCATGTGTGTGGAGGGGGTCGACTTTACCCGCACATATTCGAACAGCTGCGTTGAGATATTCAACGTGCTGGGTATCGAGGCCGCACGCGCAGCCATCATGAAGGAACTCCGTGGTGTCATCGAATTCGATGGTTCGTATGTTAACTACAGGCATCTCGCACTACTTTGCGACCTCATGACGCACCATGGCATACTCATGGCCATTACTCGACACGGTATCAATCGTGCTGAAACGGGTGCACTCATGCGTTGTTCGTTCGAGGAAACTGTGGAAATTTTGATGGAGGCTGCGGCTGTAGGGGAAAAGGATGACTGCCACGGTATCGCGGAGAACGTGATGTTTGGGCAGTTGGCACCGATGGGGACTGGCGCCTTCGACGTTGCGCTCGATATCGATATGCTCAAGGACGCCATCGTCGATCACCGCCTCCCAGTCCAAAACATGTTGGCCGCGCACGTAGATGGTGGTATGACACCAGGACAAGTGGCAATGACCCCATACGATACCAACTCTCCGGCGTGGTCAGAGACCACATTCAAAGGGGAATCAGCTGCGTTCTCACCACTCGCCGTCCAGGGTGGCGAAGATGCTGCAAGCTTCTCATTCCTGGGGTACGGGCAAAGCCCGCTCGGCGCGGGTGGGATGTCGCCCGCTGGACCTGGCTACAGCCCAAGCTCTCCCAACGCGTACTCCCCCACATCTCCATATGTTCCTCAGTCACCATTCGGTGGTGCGACGTCACCTTTCGGAACATCACCGTACGCGACGTCACCGTTCTACGACCGAAGTAGGGCAGCCACATCGCCAACATACTCACCCACCTCTCCTGTGCTTAATCTGACCTCCCCGGGATACTCTCCTACTAGCCCTAGATATTCCCCAACTTCTCCGTCCTTCTCGCCCACATCGCCAAGGTATAGTCCTCAGTCCCCGTCGTTCAGTCCTACATCGCCGCGGTACTCGCCGACGAGTCCCTCATTCAGTCCCGCATCCCCAAGATGTGAGTATCTTCATCTCATTTGCTGTTTCGGAGTAATTTAGGACATTTTTAGATTCGCCGAGTATGCATCTCCGTCTTCCTGCCCATTATTTGTTACTAACTCTTAATCTTCCCTTACCGCAACCAAAGCTTGTAAGTTTCATTCTTACCCGTTAGACGTCCGCACTAACAAGATTGGTAGCTCCAGCCCATATGTCTCCTTCCTCGCCAAAATATTCACCCACCTCTCCGACATCCCCTTCATCGCCCAAATATTGTACGTTTCGGTTCCCTTGTCAGTTTGACATACTTACACCTCGATAGCCCCTACTTCCCCGACATATTCCCCGGCTTGTGCGTAATTTTCTCATAATCTATCGTGTCTTTATTAATCTACCTGGACCATAGCTCCAGCGTACTGTAAGCATTCAAATAGATGTACCTTAGAACAGTTAACGGTCACTTTTTCTAGCACCGGCATCACCAGCATATAGTCCGACGTCTCCTCAGTGGTCGCCTTCTAGCCCTGTTCAAAATGGGTCTGCTGCACGCTCTCATTCCTACACTACATCGCCTTCGTGGGAGTAAGTTCTCTGCATTCGCTATACTTGCTCTGTTGTCGGGTGTTGGCTCAAGTATCCTGCCCATCGTCATTGCTGAATATGTAGTTGATGCGGACGTTGAGGTCGACGGGACGTCATGATACTATCTAGCTAGCGCCCTAGTCTTGTCTCACTTTCCGTCTTTAATTCCTCTTAAGTATGTTTTTGTCTTCTTTCTAGCAATTCCATGTAGAATAAGCACAAAGTATATATTCGAGCTAGCTTTGCATCCGAGCGGTGAAGTTCTGAAATCATCCACATGTCATCCGCGCTATCGTTTCGCCCCACAAGTTCCAGCCTTTCGCGTCCTACGAGCAACACGACGCGTCCATGCACAATGCAGTCACGCTCTGCAGCGACACGCCCAGGAACTTCTGCTCGTCCACAAACCGCTGCATCGACAAGACATGAAGGGAGCTACGTAGTTGCTCTCCTTGAAAGTCGTGGCGTCGCGCACGAAGTGGGCCTCGCGGCGATGGACAAGGACACGGGACGCGTCATGCTCGTCCAGGTGAGGGCCTCTCACACCCCACCTTCATTCCCTGATTGTACGGTACAAGCTGGCGGACTGTTCGACGTACATCAAGACACTGCATCAAATGCACATCCATTACCCCTCGCTCGTTCTCGTTCCCGACACGTTTGTCGCCGCAACGGACGCGACCCTAGCGTCTGCGGGGAAGAAGCCACCGACGACGTCTCTGTTGGTGCGGTACATCATGGAGGAGTTTCCCAACGTTTCTGTGGAACCTGTCGCGAGAAAATATTGGAATCAGGGGGCGGGTATGTCCGTCGACCCTCACGAGTCAGCTGGTTCTGACCCGCAGGCAGGGATGGACTTTGTGACCCAATTGTGTGTTGAAAACGACGAACGGGCTGCTACGCTCGTCGCCGTGTCGGACAAGTGCGATGTGTATGCGTCGTGGGTGTTTCAGAGATTGATACCGCGACAGGTACTATGCGCTCTCAGCCGCTTGCGCCATGTTCAAGTATGCCGAAAGCCGACTGAATACCCGGTTTTCAGCTGGCTCACTTTGTATACGATACGCATCGGTCGAGGGCACGATGATGGTTGACCCACAGACGGCCAGGAATCTGGAACTTGTGAGGAACAATCTACGCAAGAAGTCGCCGCACACGCTCTTTGGGTGAGCCTCCTTGGTTGATGCTCTGGTCGATTCAACCTATGGGGTAGAGTTTTGAATCACACATATACTGCGATGGCTTCTCGGTTATTGCGCACGAATATCTTGGCTCCACTTACGAGTACACGCGTGAGTTTCCCCTGATGTGTTGAGCTAGACGAGACTCGCCAGATATCAAGGCTATCAATGCTCGTCTTGACGCTGTAGCAGGTACGCCAATATCGATTATCGCGTATTCCCATGCCGATTCGTTTTACAGAACTCGTGCAGAACGAAGAACGTTTCTCTGAGATACGGGACGCACTTAAGCATCTCAACAAGCAAGATTTCGACAAGTTAATATCTTCGGTCAGAGGCTTCATTGCCTCGGGCGCTCTTTATATAACTCTCGTTAGCTTGCAACGTCCGAGGTCCGCCCATCAAATTCTGCCAAGTCTGCCTCCGCACGGGTTTCCCAGATGCTTGCTCTTCAGAGTATCATTCGGAGCTTGCCTTTTCTTCGGAAAGCGCTTGCGAACAGCAATTCCCAGCTGTTTCAAATCATTCACGAAGCATGTGGTGTACTCGAGTGAACACAGCATTCGTTTGATGCTTCTCTTAGATGATCTCTGACAACCGTCTTGCGCTCATTGCAGACCTCGTTGTTGACTATCTGAACGACACTGTTGGCTCTAACAAGGTTTGGATCATGTCAAGTGACACGCTGCTCGTTGATCTTGTCACTAAATTAGGGTGGTCTTGCGGCAATCAACGCCAGAGTATATGCGGTTAAGGTGACCCCTTATCTCTGTGGTCTGAATTCCTGCAGACCATTTTCTAGGCAAACCGCAACCGACTTCTCGACGTCGCCCGGGAAACATTCAGAGAAAACGTTGGTGATATATACCAGTTGAATACCGCAGTATCGCAAGAACACGAATTACCGATAACATTAGTCTACCAAGAAAGTGGTTTCGTCTTTGCAATGAAGAAGGATGACTTTGAAGGAGAGTTCCCAAAAGGTTTTTTGAACGTGTCGGCACAAAAGGGAAGATGGTTATTTTCAAGCATGAAATTGGTGCGGAAAGACTTGGATCCGTTCTGAGATGACTTAGGTTTATGTGGTTCTTAGAAGAAAATGAACGCACGCATGAAGGATGCGTTAGATGAGACCCTAATCCTCAGTGATAAGTACGTATTTCTTCCCTCGTAGAGGTGTGCTGAACGATGCGTGCAGGATTATTCAAGAGCTTGTGACTGAAATTTTGTCATACTCTGGTGCCTTATACACGGCGTCTGAAGCGGTAGATATTTCTATCTCGCTATGTCCATCATTTTCATCCCAACAGGTAGCTTTGGTTGACCTCATTTGGTCGTTCGCACACGCTTCCATAAGTGAGCACTTGCGCTTGAACTATGGTCTTGATACTAGGTACTGAACCACGCTACAGTGAGAAATTATGGTGATATTCATGCAGTCACCGCCAGTCGCACAGATTGATGGGCGGTCACACAGTTCGCCCAGAGTTTACAGACACACTTGCGGTCAAATCCGGCCGACACCCGATTCTAGAAACCGTAAATGCTGCTGGCACATTGGTTGCAAACGACATTTACTGTTGTGAGGCCTCTCACTTTCAAATCATTCAGGGCCCAAAGTAAGTGCATACCGCCTTCGTGATGAAATGAAATGATTGAACATTTCTTGATAGCATGTCAGGTGTGTCAAGTAATGGGAACAGAAATCACGTTCCTGACATGTTTTCAGGCAAGAGCACATACCTTCGCCAGACCGGTCTCTTGGTAATTATGGCCATGTGTGGGTGCTTCGTTCCTGCCGAATATGCAAGCTTTCGGTGGGTATTCCTGCTCAAAACCAAAACACGGCAATTGATATGTTTCACAGTATCCACGACGCTCTCTTGTCTCGTTTGTCCAATGACGACGACATGGAAAAGAGCTTGAGCACGTTCGCGAACGAGATGGCTTGCTCTGCGATGGTGTTAGGAAAGGTAGCTCTTATTCCAAGAATTTTATCTAATCATAAGATTAGGGCTGGCGACTGCCAAAACACTTGTCTTGATGGATGAGTTGGGCCGTGGCACTTCTCCCCGCGAAGGAGTTGGGATCGCGCACGCTATCGCAGAAGAGCTTATCAAGCTCAAGGTAGGTGTGTAGTCGAAGATAGACCTTGCTGATCGTCGTGTTTAGTGTTATGTCCTGTTTGCAACGTCCGTCTGGTTCCCCCTGACTCCTATGTCAATTTAGTCTCTCTAGCCATTTTAGGGAGCTATCGACCACACTATCCCGCCAACCTTCGGTAGTGAAGCAAGTGCTTGAATTAATGGTATTAGATGAATATCTGACATTCTCAGCCTGCATCTTTCTGTCCAGGTCGGTGACTATTGTTCGCCCAAATTCCAATTGATTTCGGATCCCCTGTCAGCGCACACGAAAATCAACATCCAACCTTGGTATGGTTTTCAAGTACAAGTAGGGCTTTCGCAGATCTTTCTTGTACGGAACCTAACTTGGCATAGAATCATGGATGGCGTCCCCGAAGACATGGACCATTATGGTTGGCCCCCGCCCACTAGGAGGCACCTCTACTAGAATAGTTTTCCCACAGGACTCGAACTTGCTCGGCTTGCCGACCTGCCCAACGATGTCATACAAGAAGGTAAGAGGGTGGCGGGTGCTCTAGCGGACCTACACGCCCGAATGGAAGAAGAAAGTCAGACGACGATCATGGCGACCCGTCGCCGCGCTGTTTTGAAGGTGCGTCCTGCAGTGACCACGCTATCAAGTCGATAAGTTTAGATCGTGGATGCTCAAGCTCCGATCACAACTGACACAAGCGCTGGACCATTCCGCACTCCCCGAAGAGGAACTTGTAGCATATCTAGCGCGGTTTCAGAAGGATCTTATCCAAGTTTTCCACGAGACGACTTTTTGATATTTCCCCATTTGTTCTCTCGCACGTGTTTGCAATTTAGTTCGACATCTTTATCGTTATCACGGTGCAACACGACGGATAGTCGACAATTGCGATATCAAATCCAGTGTCATTACTCAACTACGTTTGACGTTCCAAGGCCTGGGCAAATTTGTACACCGCGCCTACCTATCGTGGCCGCGGCCACATCCCGATTGGGTGGCTTGAGCCCATATCTACCCTTGGAATGTGCTCTCAATCGCGGAGCACTTCCTCCCCAAGTCACCTCCCCTAGTGGTATCCAACACTGATTTTCTTGTTTCAGTGGCTTAGACGAGCACTATGGGCAATTGCGTTTCACACCTTTCCTCAACTCAGAGCACCAATTTAGAGAATCCTGACTCTATCTCGGGCCCGCCTCCGTACCCTACGTTACCTATACAAGAGCCGACACAGTCATTCTGGACGTTTCCGCCATCTACCATCGCTACCCACCTCTCCAGTGAAAACTTCCCTCCCTACGCAGATGTTGGTGCGAGAACTTCGTTTTGACACCATTTACTCGTTGCTCACCCGTGCTCCGTGCGGCAGTGATCATTGGATCTGGCATTTCTGGTGCATCTTTTGCGAGGACCTTGCTCGACATTGACCAGGGTAGACCCGACGACAGCCACCCGCTGAGTGTCGTCATGTTGGAGGCCCAGGAGACGTGTTCCGGAGCAACTGGCAGGTGGGTTACAGCGCGGATATCCACTGTACAGCCTGCATCTGAAAAGCACGTAATTTGTTTATCCAGAAACGGCGGGCATATTAACCCACCCCTATTCCACGATTATGAGGACTTGAAGCGGGGTCTGGGCAAGGCGGCAGCACAGCAGATTATGCGCTTTCGAATGGCACATCTCGGCGTGTTGATCGAGGCGGCCAAGGCTGAAGCGAGCGATGCGGAATGCCGGCAAGTGGATTCAGTGGACGCCTTCTTTGACGAGACAGTGTTTGCAGAGGCCAAGCGCAAATTGAGCGTTTTTGAGGTAGATTTGCCAGAGGAAGTCGGCGCGTTCCGCGTCTGGGAGGGAGAGGAGGCTCGTACGGTGCGTGAGCCACTGATCTATGAGTTGCTGTGAATGATCCGAGGGGATTATTTTTAGAGATACAACCTGTCCTCCCTAGTCGTAGGCTGCATATCCACACCCGCGGGAGCAGTGCACCCCTATCGTTTTGTCTCGGATATTCTCTCGCGCCTTCTGGAAGACTACCCCAAGTTGTGAGTCATTGTCACTTGATCCGGACACCCTTGTTTTGACTCAATCATGGCACAGCTTCCGGCTCTTCACACAGACGCCATGCACGTTCATCTCCGAACCATCATCTCTGAATCCGCTTTATACCTTGACGACGCCTCGTGGACAGCTGACCGCCTCCCACGTCGTCCACCTCACAAATGGATGGGTCGGCGGGCTTGTTCCCGGACTTGCAGACCTTGTGTACAGAGTCCGAGAGACGATGAGCGCCCAACGGCCTGGAAGAGCCCTACAGCTGCAGGCGATAGAGAATAAAAGCGCGAACAAGGGTCACGGACAGCGTTCGTACATCTTTTACGACAGTCCCGAACAAAAAGGCTTCGACTATCTCACCCAGCTCTCGGAGGGAGAACATGAACTCATGTTTGGTGGTGGTCGCGAAGCATTTCTAGACCTGGACACCCAGGAGGTGTGCAGACCCGCATCAAGAGGCATGTACGACGTGCACAGCGCGGCCCACGTATCCGGAGCGCTCCCTGTCTATTTCGGGGCAGCCAACTGGGGTGCCGAGGGAACTTGCACTGCCGAAACGCCATTGGACGATAGGCAAGCTCGAGATCCGTGGGCTGCGGGAAGAGTGAAGGCATTGTGGAGTGGCGCCATGAGTGTTTCGGTCGATGAGTTCCCATGGGTGGGCCGAATCCCCAGCGTCATCTCCGGTCGGCGGTCGCCTATGATGGTGTCGGACAAGGAGGAAAAGGCGAGGACGGCGTTTCCTGGGGAGTGGGTTGCGGCGGGATACTCTGGTGAAGGAATGGTGCACGCATGGTTGTGTGCGCGAGCGTTGGCGTTGATGGTATTGGGACTTGACAACACCAGGGACGTGGAAGCTGAGGGAGACTATGGCGCAGGACAGACTGTCGAGGAGTGGTTTCCGGCGTCTTATCGGATCAGTGTGACACGTTGGAGGAATACCTGCAGAGCGTGGAAGAAGGGGTTAAGAAGCGGAGGGAGACCTGCAGGACGTGGAGGGGGAAGGATGAAGATCTACGAAGCCATCTGAGCGCCGTGTTTTGGTATTTGATACCACACTTCAGAGTGTTTCATGCTAGATCTAGTAGGCTTTTGAGCCCTGTAAAGGACGAATTGTGAGACGTGGACAACATAAACGAAGAGAAGTACAGGAAGTTCACAAGATATATACTTCTGATGTGTTCAAGCTACTAGGAAGCAACATGTAGAAGTTCTCATGTATTGAAAAGACTAGTCAATTCTTATAGGTAATTATTGATCGTGTTTTGATAAGCTCGGGGTTCGCTGAGTCTCAAAAGTTGGTCACTACACTACGAATTATTCTCTTCTTAGGAATAAACCACCATGACCCAGAAGTCCGGACCACAGTGCACTAGTCCTGGGGAATTAATTGGGCCGCATTGTCCAAGGACTCTACCTTTGTTATAATGTTCTCACTTCGTTCCTGCCGAGGTATGTTTCAGACTGTTACCATTGGAAAGGTCATAATGCAAAACATTTGGGACTGTGAAACCTGATTTGCACTGAGCATTTCACTTGCGTTGTCCCTTGCTTTGTATGAAATAGATTTTGACCTAAAAGTCCTGCATTATGACCTTTTCTACTATACATTGGAATGGCGTTCTTTGAGTTCGTCCCGTACGTTGTTTGGCAGGTCAGGACCTTCAAGGGAGCTCGTTAGACTGATTTACACACATGCGTTGGTGACGACCAACCTTTTTCAATCCGTTCAGAGATTGGGATGAGCCAAGTCGGGGGTTTTAATCCATCCCTTGACCCAATCCACCCTCTCCGACAAATCCTTTACCTCTTCCCCAATTTCCCGGTAGGGGATCCCCAGTTCCGCAAGCAAAGCGCGATATATGTGGAAGGAGCGTGTGTGCTGCTCCAAGCTACGCACCCCATCATCAACGATCCATTCTGGTACGGGTTTCAGGAGCAGAAATTTGGCCTTTCGGTACCGTTTGAGTGCGCATTGAAAGGTGGGGTGTTCAACCAAGACGTTCCTTTTCTGTCGTGCCTGACGTTCGTCTGTCGCAGTTAAGACTGCGTACACCACCGGGTCCACGCCCGACCTGTCGCTGAGAATCATAGTTTCCCCTGCGCTCTTTGCCCTCTCGCAGACCTCTTCTTCTCTTTCCTGCTGCGCCAACATTATAGCGCTCTGCATCTCTATTTTACTCACGTCTTCTCGCGTAAAGCCTCGCCTTTTCATGACTTGACGGGCGACTTCCGTGATGTAGCACCACGAGCGTAGTGACAGGGACTCTGCGAGTGCATTGCAAAGTGTCGTCTTCCCAGTGGAGGACGGTCCAACGATATACAACTCTGTGAGGGGAGATTTATGATCCGTCATCTTTGCGTGGTGGGGTGGGTAGGAGGTGGGAATCCTAGCGGGCGTTTACTGTTCTTTGCCCTCCTAAATACGCAGGGCAGACATCTGGGACTCCTGGAAGTGTGACGAACGTTTGCATTCATTGATCAGAGTCAAACCGTTACTACCCTCACGACGACTCTTTTCTATTGTCTAGCTCACGGGCCTCCATGACATTCACCTTGCTTCAAAATCCTCCTCAAGACCAGGAGTCGTGGCGTTTTACGGTTCCAAACAGCCATCTCACCCTGCCGAGAAGACGAAATGAGAAAAATATTTACGGGAAACTCCTCAAGTTCACTGCGGATGCCATCACTTTGGAAATTTCCCAGTTTCCAAGTAAGCGCATCCTACGAAGTGATGATCCAACGAAATTCCTCCTCGTCTCTTTTGAGAAGCTACGTTTCCCAGAAGGTGGTTTGCGCGTCACCACAGATTATATCACCCGCATGATGAAGACTGGTGTATTTCTCAATGACGTGCAATACAGATTCTATCATCACAGCAACAGCCAGCTGGTGCGTGTACGGTGTTCCCCCGTTCGCGGATGCTTATAATTTGGACAGTGAAGCAGGACATGCTTCATGCGCGAAGCAAACAACGATGCTGAGCTTGATAATAGGATCTATGTATTGGGCGATTTTGGAAGAATAATGAATGCTGCGAAACGTGACTTCCTCGCTCGATCTCATTTAGTACACCGCCTAACCACCTACATCCAGGGGCAAAACGCATCGGACTCCTCTTTTCCGCAGCAGAACTTGATATCCAGCTAGATCCCAAATGGGTAACTGACATCGGTGACATTGAGAACAACGACACGATGTTTTCTGATGGATGTGGACTCATGGCAAAACACTGGGCGATCCAAGTCAGTAAGGCAAAACGGATCATATTTCGGAATCAGCGTTATGTCCCATGTGTCCTTCAAATCCGGTAGAGTTTTGATTCCGAAAACACGGTACAATGTAACCG
>JBBPUG010000547.1:0-20033 GCA_038094535.1 Tubosaeta aff. alveolata | reverse complement strand
TGCCGTGACAGCGCAGTTCGCGCCGATGACGAGGTTAATGAGGGAACTTTTCCCGACGCCGGTTTCACCCACGACGACGATGTTACGGGTGAGTTTGAGTGAGAGACTGGAGGTCACTCGCAAGGGCCCACCGAACGGGACGAGTGGGAGCGAATGATCGATGAGAAGATCTTGCGCAAGCTGTCGGCATGCAGCACGGCGACCCAACATGTCCGGATAACATTCATCGGCGAGGGTTGTGAGGCAAGCGTGACCTGAGAACGCCATCTCAAAGGAAGCCAGATCACGCTCGTTGCTCGACCACCATTCTTCCATCGAGGATATAATGTTGGCCTCCTTGCAACGTTTCTCAAGCTCGGTGATGACGGCTACGACGGGGATCTGCGTAGATACTTGGTTCCGAATGCGCAAGATGGTGTCGTAGGTGTGCTTCATGCCCTTGGTGATGCGCGCGATGCCGCGCATGCACACGACCAGGAGGTGCACCCCACCTTCCTTGCCGAGTTCCTTGAGCAGCGCCCGCAGGGCATGCTGCGCAGCCTTGGGCGAGACGCTGCCGTACGAACCCTCGCCCAGCCCGGGGGTGTCCCAGAGACGGAACGCATGGGTGTCGGACTGCCAGGGATGGCAGCTCGTGTTGGTGGTGACGCCACAGACGTCGTTGGCGGTGTTTGCACTCTCTGTGTCGGTGACGAGATTGATGAAAGAGCTTTTGCCGACGCCAGTCTCGCCTGCGACGACGACGTTGCGGGGAATGAGAGGTGAGGTGAGGCTTCAAGCCGAGTCGTGTGAACTCGTAAGGTGCCGCGAGGAGGTCTCCCTGTTCAATGCTCACCTGCATTGTGTATCGAGTACCTTGGCCATCTCATGGATGGGTGATCGTCGAGGACGGTATGACTTTTGGGTGCTGACGAGTCCGCTCGGAAGGTGTACCACGTACCTTTGACAGCAATCATTAATTGCGGTATGGGCGAGGCCCGGAGGCATCATGTTCGCCTCATTGCCAGCCACGACTCTGTAAATGGCAAGTCATCAGATAAGACATTCATCGGCGAGAGCGGGTGCTTTTCAAACCGTAGGAAGTTGTCTAGTGACCCGCCACATCCGTGGGGTGTTTTTTTGGGATACATGCAAGACATGGAGAATTTACTCGAGACCCTCGCTGTTCAATAGATCGATTGTCACTTCTGGCTCCTGGGTCTGCTAAAATCGCATCTATCATTCACTGGGGAAACGAAAAGTTAGCTTGATCGTTATAACTCAACAGCTAAGGCTCGACGAGCGGAAACTTTCAAACTCGGACAACGCCGGGCTCTCACACAATGGCACAACTACAACGCCGGGCCGACAGCAAAAGCTGGTCCCTGTGGGCCTGGTGACCACGCCGTGACAACAACAACAACACCGAGTGCAACACAACGATGCAACACTACCGCTGCAATGGGGTGCGATTGCCCATGACGACAGTAAGGACGAGGGCGAGGGGAGCGCAATAGTGCCTTACCTCCACTACGAGCGACAACGGTGGCACAAGAATACTGGTGCGCCGACCACCACCACAAGTAGGCTGGTGTGGCGTCTTCACGACCAACGGGAAGAGGCGCTAACTACCCCAACGAAGGATGGAGACAACGATGTACTCCATGGACAAGGGGACGCAATAGCACAACCACTTTGAGGATGCGAAATGGGTATAAACCCCACGACGACGGCGGAGAGAGGAGCACAACAGTACATGAGCACCCACCGCCGCCATCAGTCCCGCCATCGCATCGACGAAGGTGGCACAGTACACTATGCCCTCCACGATGATGATTGTGAGAGTTCCACAACGGCAGGCCACCTCTGCCGCTGACACCACTATGCGACGACAGCGAGGGCGATGAAGGTTTTGCCATGATACCTCTACCCGATGACAGCGAAGAGGGGAAATGGTACGTTAACCACTCCATCCACAGCTACACCCGTTTAGTTAGCTCCCTAGGGCTCTGGATCTGAAAACGATCCCAGCAGGGAGCATAGATGCTGGGCTGGGGGCGATTTCTAGATTTTTGCACATGTACCTGCATCAAATCCAAAAGGTGTTCTAGCGTCACGACGTATAGATCATCCTTTCAAATGTCTGGTTATGAGAGAGTATAGATAAGAAGCTGTCATTCAATTTCGGACAGGCTTTCTATTCCGCTGACCGTATTATCGGCAAGATGGACCCACAAATGCCACGCCTCGGTCCCGAAGACTCCATTGGCCCGTGCCAATCACGGCCACCGTCGCCGCAGTGGCTCGAATTCTTTGTGGTGGGTGACATTCTCATCGTCATCGATCGATCCCTGCAGCTTGCACGATTCTCTGCCACAGACGGCAACTTGCGTGCGCATCGAGATGATTTTTGGGGCAGTGTTGCCCGTGGGGATCTCCGCAACGCCAGTCTCGTAATGAAAGTTTCGCTTGCGATTGAAAGCTAAACTGGCAGCACAATTTCCGCTTCCGTTTCACCTGGCGGCGCTGCAGGGCGGTACTTTCCATTCCTCCTTTGCCGGAGTTGTTTCATGGCTGACCCTTATGTTCAAGACATATGACGGATGCCGAACACCTTGTACGGCGATGTGTCAGGAGAAGCCGGAGTACTTAAGTTTGCCAGTTGACGCTGCTCATGCTTGTGACCCATTATCATGGAAAACGAGGGCTATCAGCCATTGAAGGCCTCTTCTGCTTTCAAAAAACCCTCATCCCGGTCGAGGTATCGCCTTATTTCTGGCGTTGGCCTCGTCACTTTTGGGGCGTTGCTCCTCTCCAAGTTCCACCCATACCTTCTTTCTATTCATCACAATCCGACTTCCTTTGGAGTCCATGACAATGCGGACCCGCTCGGACAGTGTGTGGCAAGCGTTGCACCGGCCGCGTCCCCGCCTGCTCCCACGAACCCATGGGCATCACTTACAGTCTCCGAGATCGTGCAAATTCGGGCCTGGCTCTTTTCACCCGAACTAGGCCTAAATCTTACCCAGGGAGACCTCGCCGTTGTGTCCGACAACTACCTTTTCACCATTGAATCGTACTACCCACCAAAGGCCGCGGTCCTCAATTATCTTTCCTCACCTTCCACAGTCACTCTCCCTCGTCGGTTTGCCCGAGCTGTCATTCATCACGGAGCAGCACAAGAACCTTTCGTAAAGAATTACCTCGTTGGACCTCTTCCTATCGGACCGCAGACGAACCTTTCACCCTTGACAGACATTTATCAAACTGATCAAATCCCGTACAACGCTCGTTCGTTTGATGACCGTGAATGGACGTCACCAGAGGTATATTCTAAGATAGCCGCACCGTTCACCGAAGCATTCAAAGTGAGTTAAACCCATTGTGTTTACTCTTACATGCCTCACTGGTGCTCAGGAATTATTTGACGGACAAGCTGCTGGTCTTCCAAATGACACCCTTGTGGCCGCAGCAACCGGTCCTTTCAGCTTCGATGGATCCTTTCGTCGCATGTGGATTACTTGGCGTCGAAATGTTGCAGGCCCATTTTTGCACCCTCTGAATTTCTATCAGTACGTCGACGTAAGCGGCACGGATGTGTCTCAGTGGAAACTGCTCAAGGTTGGCGCCTTTCTGTTCGTGATTACACCAGGTCATCATCCAGTGATCTAGATCGTGTATAACCACCAAGTATTTGATTCCACCGAGTCTTTCTTGGAGGCACTTCACGATGGGACACTCGAGCGTTCGCCACTGCCTGCCCAAGACACCGATCTTTCTTGGAGCACCAGAAAACGCGTTGGAGCGCCACGTGATTTGGATCACCTTCCTGGTCCCCGCTCTGTCGCTTTCGCCGGGTTGAGATTTAGAGTCGATCGTGAGCAACAGTATGTGAGTTGGATGGGTTGGGGGTTGTACCTTGCTTTCGACAGGAGCATGGGTCTCAGTCTATGGGACATTCGGTTCAAAAATAATAGAATTATTTATGAGGTATGTTTTTCTGCGTCGGCTCGAGCCTGTTGTTCAACTTTTTCTTTTTCAAGCTAAAACCACAGGACGCGCTGGGACATTATGGTATGTCGTTTCCGAGTTGATCGTGTATCACGTTAACATATGAGCATATCTAGCTGGAAATGACCCATTCCAAGCTTCGACATGTTGGCTCGATCGTTACTTCGGAATGGGACACTCTGTCCGAGATATGCTTCCTGGATATGACTGCCCACACGAAGCCATTTACTTGCCTGCAACTACGCTTGGTCTCACAGGGATCTTGTCGAGAGATCGTGCCGTTTGCATATTCGAGCACGACAGTGAAAGGCCGCTCACGAGACACTTCGGGTACGACGAGGATGAATTCGGTGCTGCCAAGGGGTATCAGCTCGTGATCAGAAGTATAGCTACCCTTGGAAAGTACGTTGACTACACATCCTCTTGCGTGCGGAAAGCTTACCCTCCTTTTCCACGTAGCTATGACTATCGTGAGTATATTCGCTTCTCTGACCATGTCTGCACTGACTGATGCTTGATTTTCCTAGTGGTAAACTTTGATTTCCAAAAAAACTAGAGTGGTTTACTAATGGGACCTAGTTTGATTACATCTTCCACTTGGATGGAACGATCGAAGTCCGTGTCTCAGCATCAGGTTACCTCCAGGCCGCATATTGGGACATTGATCAGCAGAAATATGGGGCTCGCATCTGGGAAACTACCAGTGCGTAATCTCAAGCGTGACTGAGTGCCTACTAACTTGCTTTCTGTTTGTAGTGGGAAGCCTACATGACCATGTAATCAATTACAAAGTCAGTCTTAAATGCATCAGATGACGGGCAGGGTCATTCATCCGTTTTAGGTCGACCTCGATGTCGTAGGCACCGCCAACTCCCTCTTGAAAACGACGACAAAGCAAGAAATTGTGATTCAACCCTGGTTCGACGATGACTGGGGCAATGAAGTCATCCAACAAAGCATCCGCAGAGAATACATCACTAACGAGGACGATGCACTACTCAAGTACCCTAATAATTTCCAGGGCGGGTACTCCATCGTAAACCAAGAGGAGAAAAACAAATGGGGCACAGTCAGAGGCTACGCGATCCATCCTGGCTATTCGCCTATTCATGGTGCAAGTACTCGCTCGACATCATTTTTGTCCTGATATTAACTCTCTGTACAGGCCGTAGTGGGTTCCAGACGCCTCCTGAAGAACGCTAACTGGGTGCGATACAATCTCGCGGTTTCCCAACGCAAGGAGACCGAGCCGTCGTCAAGCAGCGTGTGGAACTTTAACTTGCCAGGTGCTCCGCCCGTCGACTTTCACAGCTTTTTCGACGGGGAGAATATCACGCAGCAAGATTTGGTCGCTTGGGTCAACGTTGGAATGCACCACCTCGTAAGATCTGACCACGTCGTCTTCTTCCATCTAACTTGATCCTACCGCCAGCCGCAATCCGAGGATGCACCCAATACTCGAACGAACACTGCTACTTCGAGGTAAGTATCTTTCTTCCGAGCCTTGCCATCGCTCAGGGTTGTATGCCCAGTTTCTTCCTGACCCCACTGAACTACTTTGACCACGACGTCTCAATCGACTCTATGAACGCCATCCTTCTCCAAGCGCCCTCAAAACCTGGCGATCCGTTTTCGTTTGACGATTATGGTGTGCGACCGGTCGAGTGCATCCCGGAGGCACCTGCGCCGTTCAAGTACGCTCCCATAAGAACTTTTGATGATCAAGGGGCGGAAGTGGCGTTTGAGAGTGTCGAGGCAATGCGGGTGGGGTCTGAGTTGTATCATCGGATCAAGTTTGGGGTGTGAGTTGGGACATGGAGTAGAAGTCTACGCAAACCCTTCCAATCTGTTAAACCGAGGAGCCACTTCGGCGCTCCAAATATTTTAGGATCAAGTCAGATTTCTCCTGAATTTGTTTCCGAATGGAGAGTACAAGCTATAATGTTCTCTATACATGTTTCCACCAATCAGAAGGCTGAGATCCGTACCATAAGCTTAGCGGCTTAAGCGTTCATTTCAGCTGCTCAACAGATCATCCATCGCTAACCGGACCGGTGGTTCGAGCGAAGTTGAACAGCCGCCGTCAACGCCTTGTCAAGGACACTCGACTCACAGCCTCGACGTTAGAACCTTGATCAGGATCCACGCTCGCCGAGGACCGCCCTGTCAAGGGCACACCGGAAGACTCCGTACACCGGGGTATGTTTCCTTCCGTGTCAGACAAGTCCATCACAAGAAACGACACAGCGCAAAAGCGATTGATCATTGACAGCTGTCGCGGCCGAGTACAGCATCGGCTCGGAGTCGGTAAATATATGTTAGACGTCAAAATTAAATGTTGCGTTTTCCTGCGAAGTCGCGGATGACTTACATAAGAGCCAGGATCACTACGACCGGAGGGAAAGATGAGACAATCCCAAGTTGGACACGCATGCACATCAGCCAAATGGGCTCCAGAGAATGGATCGACGCTTCCGCCATCCCAGGAAACGTGTCCCAGTCGCTCAAACAATCCCTGGTTGACCTTATCAGCGACGAAGCCAGGCTGCACGAAGCCAGGCGTACCCACGGATTCGTGCCCGAAATTGCCTCTCGAATCGCCTGGACCGAGATTTCCATCGTGCCCAAGGCAGAGGAGCCAGGCCGAACCGAGGGCCGAGTGGTCAGCGAGATCACGGTGCAAGAAGGTGCGTTGTCCCTCGCCTGTCTCGTTTCGCTCATGGTCACAGACATGCTGAATGGACGTGGGACGCTTCACGGTGCTTGCGCTGCGTTCTTGATCGACACGTACGTTCGGATGCCGTCCTCGTGTTCGCTGTCAACCTGCCCCTAGCTGTTCGTCGATGCCCATTGCGTTGTTCAACCTCGTGACGACGGGCAAAGGCGACCTCGGCGTGTCGCAGTCCCTCAACGTCCTCTACCACGCACCCGCCGTCATGTGCGGCTTGCATTCAGTGACACGGGATGCCGCTGACGCACGTGCCGTTCTAGGAACGACAGGTTACGCATTGTGAGTGCCACGATGTCCCTCGGCAGTCGTGCTCTGTCTTCCCGCTGCGAGGTAGATCCCCAGTGAAACCTGCTTCTGCTCGCATACCCACCCGTCCACAGATCTGGAACACCACCAAACACAGACTGGTCGCGTCTGGCGTACACACCAAGATGATCGCGTCTACTCCGAAGCCATCAAGCAAGCTTTGAAGTCTCTTGATTTTTTTCTGTCGATTGCAACTAGGATGTGAGTACAATGCACTGATCGTGGAAACAAGAGTTAAAGAGGCACGATAGAAGCATGGAATGCAATAGTTAGTAAATGATGTTAATAAAGATATCTTCAAAAATATAGTGCAGGGAGTCAGAATGCACTTTGCGGCCTGACATCCAACACGAGAGTGTGCGCCAGAACCAAGAGTGGTGGTAGTATAACATAGACGACGATTGGTTTCGCGTAACCTGTACGATCTGTTCTAGACACTAGCAATACACGAAAGAGCATAAACTTCGCAGAAGGGCGGCTAGTAAGCCTGGAGCTGTACCCGACGCCTGGCACATCTAGTCTCGAATAGATTATATTTCCATCAAATGCACTAAAATGTGAGTACAATGCCTAGATCGTGAAAACCAGAACCAAGGAGCGTGCGTGTTTAGATGTAGGAAAGCAAGAAGGAATGCGATCGTGAATAAATGACGTCGGAACATAAGAAAGAGCGTGTTGGACCTCGAGAACCTGTCGAACAAGCAAAATAATAAACATATGTACTTACAAGCCGCCGCGCGACATCCCCCTTCTCATCATCGCCACGAAGTGTCCATAACGGGCCCCAGAGTAGGAACGCTCGGCACCACCGCTTGTCCCAAGCTTTTGACAATCTCCCTTCGTCTGTCCTCCCATGTTTTGAGTGCCTTGAGGAGCTGCATCACCTTGTCTCGCTTGCCCTGCCGAATGTCATTGATACTGACAGAACCCATCTTGACGTCATTGTCGAGTAAGAAGTCGAATAACCGGAAGAGACCGTCCAATTTGTCGTCGTGAGAGCCGACGGGGAACGCAGTGTCGGGGATCGGAGGTATGGCAGACTTGCCCATCATGTCTTCAGAGAGCCGAAGGAGGGCGAGGCCGCTAAACAAGGGTCCGGTGGGTCCTGGCATTTGGAGGGAGCGTGGCAGATGTGAATTTGCCCAGTCGACCAAATTCATGTCATTGGCCCTCTGAAAGTCTCGTTCATGCCATTGTCTCACAGAAACGGAAAGTGGGACGTACCTCCAACATATCGTATGTATGGCCACTTGTGCGGCGAGGTTCTCTTGACGGTCGAGGTGGTGCGCTCCTGGAATTCCTTGACGCTACGCCGTTTTCACCCCCTTCTGGGTGTTCAAAGGTGTCAACCTTCCCCCGTTCGCTCTCCTGGCTACCACGAACCCCATTGTCAGACGATGGCAACCCCATGAGGATGCGCGCATCACGTGTCGAGAGTTGATTGGGATTTTCCCGTCGGAGCGCCTTTTGCGTGGCAGCTCGAGCCGTGGGTGAAGGCGGCCTTGGGGCTGGGTTCATCGCTTGCGCGACCGTGAGCGGTATGGTCGGAATGTTGACTGAAGATATCACGGGTTCTGTGGCATATGTCATGTAAAACTGCTCGCAGAGTTCAAATGTATCCACATACTCGAGTAGTCTCTCCCAATGGTAGCCTTCATGATCGCCTTCATCCACTCACGCACGACAGGTAGTTCGTCTGAACTGAAACAATGCGTCTTGTCGGTATCGTGCACGATCCGGAATCCATAGCGTCCAGGGTCAACGTTCTCGTCTGTAACGACCTTGTAACCCTCGATGTTAACGTATCCCTTGATCTTCGTTTCCTGGTGGGGAACATGAGCAATCGAACAAGGGCATCCCCATATCAACTTACTGTCTTGCTGTTGCTCCGCAAGATGTACAGATGTGGACCTTTAATGATAAAGTACCGGACCTTCCACGAATTGTAATGGTCGCCTTTTTTGCGCATCCATCCTTGATGGTCAGGCTGTCCAATTTGCTCGACAATGCTCTTTCCGGGCTTGAGCGAATTCGGTCCACGCGAGCCTCCCTGGGGTGTCGCCGTCTGCTTGCGAGGTGGAGGAGGGTCGTTGAGCTCCGTCGTTCTCACTTTGGGCGTCGCCTTCTCCAAGTCTCGCATCTTGTCGATTGACTTCCCTCTCTCCAAGTCCCTCTTCTTAGCTTCACTCTCGCTTACAGACCGTAGGCCATTCCTGAGACTGCTGGATACCGACCCGTCTGAGGTTGAAGGACGCCCAGATGATTTCCTGCTGCTATAAAGCCTCGAAAGACCCAGCGCTGTCGTTTTCTCGGTGGGACTGCTCTCTTCTAATAGTGTTCTAGAACATGGCTCAGTCAGCGACTATACCTTTCACACCGGCATAAAGCAGGACTCACGATGTCACTCTAGGAGGCGGCTTCCGCGCACGACCAATGGTGCTCGAGAACGTCCCTCCAAACAAACTGTGTCTCTCCGTGCTCTTGCTGACCTCCGTGCTACGTTTACCCCGGGAGAGTCTCGCCGTAGCATTTCCATTGCTGTCCTCGTGAGATTCGCGTCGTTTCATACGGGGAGAGGTTGTCCTCGCTGGGGATGGCGGATGCTTGGGATCATGCGGCGTCTCAGACCCCTCCTTCTCCTTGCTTGACAACGACGACTCTGCCGAGCGACCAAAGAGGCGACGGAGGTGCTGTTTGCCACCCGTTTGATCCGTCTCGCTCTTCAGATGCACATTAGCCCGCTTCTCGTGCGACAAACAAGCAGACGCTCACCTCGCTGTGGACCCGCTCTTCCTCCGCGGTCTCTTCTACCTTCGCTTCCGGTGCACTCTCGCCCGGCGAGGTTGTCAACTGGTTTTCTGTCAATACACCAAGACCGAGCCCCGCTGCACCAAGTAGCGCTGCTCGCTCGATCCCAGTAGCCACGCTGACGCCCTCGACCGAGCCGCCACCGTTCACGCTTGCGCCCGCGCTCGAGAGGCTCGACACACGCTTGGAAATGTGCGGGCTCGTGAACCCCTCTCCTTTGGGACTTTCGAGGCTGCCGGGGCCACCCAGTGTCGACGAAGGGGGACCATTGAGCATCGTCGATCCCATGCTCGCGAACATGGGACTGTTCAGCGAGTGTTGCGTCGACCCGCTTGGCGAATGAGCGTACGAAAAGGACGGCGAGACGGGTGGGTGGTTAGTAGATTGGGCTTGCTGGGGCTGCTCGCTTAGAACGATCGAAGGAGGGCGACGAATCTCAGCGATGGCGTTTGCGATACGCATGCGCTTGCCAAAGGCCACGATACCGATCTCCACCTTTAGGAGGTTGATATCCAGCTCGAGGAGTACATCGCCTGTAATCTCTTGCTCTAAAGACAGTGATGTGAAGGAAAATCGAATGCTGCGAGAATTAAACTCACCAATGAACTTGTCGTACACATCGGGTCCAAACCCTTTCAACTTCAACCAATCAACGACCTGATCAACAGTCCATTCGGAAGGAGACGTAGATCTCTTTGGCACCTCTGTTTCTGGCGCAGACTGGGTAGAGACCCTAGCTGAAGCCCTCCCTCCTGACGATATACTATTTTGCTGCGATGCTTGCCGGGTGTGCTGGCGGTTACCAGACACAGTCAAACCCGGGGATGGAAGGGCAGTGGGAACATCATGCGTGATGCTGGGGGTGGGAGTGACTCGTATTGCTGGCTCAGGGGAGGTGCTCATTGGGATCATATGTGCGTTCATAGGCACGATGGGAACAGGTGCAACAATGTTGACGGCATCAGGTGTTGTCGGAGCTGAACGCAACCTCGGCGAACGTCTGTCGTTGGGGATCGGAGAACGTGTGGACCTAGGGGGGGAACTGGGGATCGTAAATGAAGTGCGTGTCGCTGTTGATGTTCGCTCCCGGTTTGACCCCTCCAGAGAAATGCGTTCAATTCTGAGAGGGGCAGCAGAAGAGGTGTCCGTAGACTTGTTTCGTCGGTGGCTCCTCGCATCTGAAATTCGGCGTGGGTTTTCCTCCTCTTCTTCCTCAGGGATATGTGGATGATCACGTGTAAGGTGCATGCGTTGCAGGTGCTGGAACGTAGTGTCGTCTTCTTCGGCTTCGCTCTCGTCACTCATTTCCACGTCGATTGGGGGTGCCCTCGTCCGTTCGTGGGCTTCTAGAGCCTCCGCGGCCTTCGCTTCCACGACTTTGCGAGCTTGTTCGGCAAGCTTGTCCCTGGCGCTACGGTGCCAGCCCTCGCCGATCTCACCATCTGTTTCCATGCCGTCCGTCTCCCGATCAGTATCTCCGTCCCGAGTGCTTGCAAAGCTAAAACTCTGTGCGCCGTCTCTGTCGTTTCTCCCGAGCTGCTCGATGGCCTTTTGGACGTCGGTCATGGTTGCCTTCATGACTTCAGAGTCGACCGTCTCTGGCCCTCCAATGGCAATGCCAATCCTAGAATCTGACTTGGCATCTCGCGAGGACGAGGACTCGGGTTCCTCGCCGAGAGGGCTGAGAGAGTTGGGTGTGGTGATGGGGTCATTAGAGGAGGCAGAGGTGGAGGTGGATATACCACCTGGGGGTGGTGCTGGTGTCGTATAACTCTGAGGGAACAAACCAACTTTGCCTGCGATGTTACGGCCCTTGAAACGAATGAAGGGTAAGCAAAGAATGAACGGCGACATGGAACGTGGAATGGATGTATGGTCAACGTGGCGTGCAGAACGGAGCGAACTGCGGACCACGCGTGGGGTGTAGACATGAGGGGGTGCTTACCTGCCACCAACCGTCGTTGTACTGGTCGTCCCTCTCGAAGACTTCGATGGGTTGTCCAGCTTGAAAAGCTATTTCGTCCTCGTGCTCGGGCACAAAGTCGTGCAGAGCGTAGACAAACTCTGGCATTGTGGGGGTCAGAAAGTAAAAGAGTTAGCCGATACGCTGAGTGTGAGTTTAATACTGGTGTGTGAACGTGGCTCTGCTCGTCGTCGGTGTTGACGCTCAAGAGCTTCAAGATTACCCAAACTTGCCCAAACCGAAGCTCTCGTTAGTAAGAGATTCCTCGGTCGGTCACGATGACTACCAAACGCCTAAGTAAGTATCGAAGCAATTCCCTGTTTCACTACTAATTCTTATCAGCCTTTGTGACCGGAAATGCAAACAAGTTGATCGAAACCAAGTACATACTCTCACAAGGATTCCCAATCGAAATCGATTCGGTAGATCTGGCCAGCAAGTGGACCTGTTGACCCAGGGAAATTAATATTTACCGTTTTCCAAGCTCCCGAGATACAAGGCACTACCCAAGAAGTCGCCAGGGCCAAGTGTGAGTGGGCAGCAACGCTGGTGAGTCTTCACTTGACAACGAGCCCACAGCCGTTCATGTGCGACAGCTCGGACGCGCGTGCATCACGGAGGACACGGCACTCTGCTACGAAGCCCTTGGTGGGCTTCCGGGACCTTATATCAAACAATTTATGAAGACCATCGGACATGAAGGTTCGTTCCGCCCGTTGTGATTGGAGACCACGTTGATTTCCGACAAGGTCTGAACAGTCTTCTCGTTGGCTTCCCGACGAAAGACGCGTACGCGCTGTGCACGTTCGCGTACTGTGCTGGTCCTACCTCGAAAGCCATCTTGTTCGAAGGTCGGACAGATGGCACCATCGTGCCCGCACGAGGGCCAGCTACGTTTGGCTGGGATCCCATATTCCAGCCAAAAGGGTTTGACATGACGTGGGTCATGCGTTGTTCTGATTCTGTGCTAGCAATTGACCTCGTACAGCTACGCGGAGATGACCCAGGAAGAAAAGAACACCATTTCGCACAGATATCGCGCTCTGGATAAGCTGAGGACATTTCTCGTTGGATTAGATTAGATTAGACTTGTACTATCTGGCAATTACCGGATTCCGATATCCGATGACCACCACTTTTCTTCTTCTCGCACCACCATCATGTCCTTACACACCCCAAAGAAAGCCCGAATACGCTTCGATCCAGACGAGAGTAAGAAGCTTAAACTCCAACACTCACTTCAAAAACAACGCGAACAGCTTCCAATAGCCAAAGGTAATTTCTCTTGAGCCGCCTCGCTAACGGCTACTCAGCGCGTTTTGATCTAGGAAAAGACGCTCTCATTCGCGAAATCCGCGAAAACGATGTTACTATCCTTCTGGGAGAAACCGGCTCTGGAAAGACTACCCGTACGTCGTCGCGCTCCTTCGTGACGTTCTGTCTGTCTCATCAGACCACTGAAGCACAGAGGTACCACAATACATACTCGAAGCTGGTCTCGCAGGCAAGGGCATGATAGCCGTGACACAACCTCGTCGTGTCGCAGCTACCTCCCTCGCTGCACGTGTTGCCGCAGAACAAAACGTGACCGTCGGCAGCCTCGTGGGTTACTCTGTGCGGTTCGACGAGGCTTGGCAAGCGCAAACGAAAATTAAATATGTCAGTGACGGTATGCTCGTGCGCGAGCTACTGTCGGACCCTACTTTGTCTCGGTATAGCGTCATCATACTGGATGAGGCGCACGAACGGACGCTACGCACCGACTTTCTCATCGCAAATCTCAAGACCATACTCGCGAAGAGAAATCATGTCGACGACAAAAAAGGCAAGGGCAAGAGTTCCCTTGTGGAGTCAAATCCGCTCAAAATTATCATCATGAGTGCCACCCTCGACGCTGAAAAGTTTAGCCGGTTTTATAACAAGTTTGTTTCTCGCCTCAGACTTGCTCTGGCCTACTCATTGATGTTCAGTGCCCGGATATTGTACATCAAGGGTCGTCAACACCCTGTTCAGATATTCCATACTGTTGCTGGTCAAGCGGACTTTCTCGACGCTGCATTACGGACGTTCTTCCAAATTCATGTCGACCAACCTCCAGGGGATGTTCTTGTGTTTCTTCCAGGTCCGCCTCGTTTCGTGGAGGATCGTTCTACTGATATATGTTCTTACGCTATTGCATAGGTCAAGAAGACATTGAGGGTTTAGAAAGGTCTATCAACACGTACGCCAAACGGCTTCCTATAGACCACATGAATGTGGGCTTTCTGATGCGCATATATACTACTGCTCAAGCTCAATTTGCTTCTAGGTTACGATATGTCCAATGTACGCGTCATTGCCACCATCCCAGCAAGCGCGAATATTTTCCCCAACACCATCACATTCAAGAAAATGTATATTGGCAACTAATATCGCTGAAACGTCCATAACGATACCCGGTATTAAATATGTCATTGACACTGGAAAATGTAAAGAGAAGAGATACGTGACAAAAGAAACCGGTTCTGGTAAGAATTCTCTTATAAGTGACACCCTTTCCCTAACCAAAGCTTAGGTTTCGATACGCTCCTTACTCGGGACATTACAAAATCTTCTGCCATGCAACGCACTGGCCGTGCAGGACGCGAAGTAAAACGTTATCCCCGTTTTCGTTTCGTTATGGCTGATTATTGACAGGGTCCTGGATTCTGCTTTCGGTTGTATACCGAGGAAGCCTTCAACAAGTTGGCGATCTCCTCAGAGCCAGAGATCCGCCGCTGTAGCCTAACACAAAGTATATTGCATCTGAAATGTCTCGGTCAAGATCTGGAAGAGGTAGATTTCATGGATCCACCGGACATCGATTTTGGTACGCATCCATACTGGAGTGTTTACGCCCTTTCTGATCATTACAGTGATTTCCGCCCTGAAAACACTCTGGCTATTGGGCGCCTTGGATAATTCCAAGTCTCTAACGACGCTTGGTCGCCAGATGGCAATCTTCCCCGTTGAGCCTAACCTCGCCCGAATCATCTTTGCATCAAAAACGCACGACTGTACTTTCGAAGTAGTCGACATCGTCTCCTTGCTATCCTCCTCGTCCAACCTTTTCGTTGACATTTCCGACCAGCGAGACAGCATCACGGAAGCACGCCGTAAATTTCGACATCCAAGTGGCGACCACCTTACGATGCTCAACGCCCTTCGATCCTACCAAGAAATCGCCGCTAGCGAGAGCAAAAGCGGACGCAAAGAGTGGTGTCGGAAACATTATCTCAATGAGCGAACATTCACAGAAGCGCTCAAAATTAGGGACCAGCTGAGGGTGACGTGTGAGAGGGTGGGCATCGATTGGAGAACGTCAAGGAGTGATGTGGAGGAACCTGTGTTGAGGAGTTTCACTGCAGGGTTGATGCACCATAGCGCGCTGTTGCAGCCGGACGGGTCGTATAAGCAGCTCATGGGGCAGTTTGTGGTTAAAATTCACCCTGGATCGGCGCTGTGCGATAAAAGGGTGCCAGCGATCATATTCGACGAGCTGGTGCGCCCCTGTAGTTTTTCTCTTCGTGTTCGAGTGCTCATGTGCCTTGCAGGTGCATACGACCCAGGTGTATGCGCGTGGGGTCTCCTCAATACCGAGAGGATTTCTCAGTGGGACCACCCCAACGATTAGATGACAGTACGATATGGATAACATGCTCGTCATCTATCTGATCTAATCTATACGTCCAGTCTGTGTGGGTCGTTGCAGACGACTGCCAGTCGGCGCTTGACCGCCGGTTTTACATGAATGCCCAATACCACAGTGCTGAGCGAAATAGCGACGTCGTGTTCATACTTGTCACCATTCCCATACCTTTCACGCAAAAGGTGAGGTATTCCGAGCGAGACGCGGGAAAGCACCCGCGTAGAAGATGAGTGTTGCACCGTAGGAGGCAATCCCGATATGATATAAAGTGCCATTGCAAGTCCCCACCGATCGGGGGCTGAAAGGACGTCATTCGATGAACAAGACAAACCCTCGAAGAACGCTTATATGTGAGTGCCGTACAGCGACCTAACAGACGAGCGTCACAGTAAAGAGCACCCAGCGACCAAGGGTGTCATGATCCCCAGCAAAACCGATCGTCGTGAGTATAGCTGTCATGATGGCAAAACTAACCCCATTTGAGATCAGGACTATGCTCGCGATGGACTTGGCACTGCCACGTTTGAGTGTCACCAAGAGGACCGACGCCCTAGAAATCAAACCGCACGGCCATATTCAAAAACGAAATCACTCACCTCGTGCTCCGGCCACTACTACACATGAACGCCACTTTCACGCGGTCAGTCCGATTCCCTTTTCTCAGTGGCGCACAAGACGACATCAAGCACACCCGACAACTGCGGGATCGTAATTGGGCCGTGTTTCCGGTTGGTAAACCTCCGAATGAGTGTTTCCGTGCTGGCAACCGCCATACGATACTCTCCCAAGCAGCTGGATGACGGTCATAATTTGCAATCGGAGCGCTGTTCTTTTGGCTCGTTCTTCATTTCTTAACTGTCACGCTCATTGGTCTCATAGTGATGTATTCGTATGCATCAGCAATACTATAGTGATCGACCGCAGGTACGCAAGTGACCACTGGACGACTGCCGATCTACTGCTGTCAGGAACATGACTCTGAGCTAGCGACGAAGAAGCCCAGATTTCCAGTGAAGCCCTTGGACCAACAAGAGCATGACCCGTCGCTGTCATGGGTACTCTCAGGTCAAGGCCACCAAAAGTTCACATCCCACTGTAGGAAACCTGTATTCCTTGTCTCGCAGAAATACGCCCTCGCTAGAGTCGAATCTGGATCCGAGAGCGATGCATCGATTCGATACCATACCATATGGTTCCGGTGAAGTACATAATCGCGGGAAGCCTTCTTCGCCTGAGGAGTTCCGTATGAATCATTGCATGTTCCGAAGAAGTGGTCATAGGACGATATCACATTGTTAGTAGCACCTAAAGTACAACAAGCTGACTCAAGCTGTGGATTTCAGCCGTGAAAGCTACCTGGATACAAAACAGACGGAAATGAAGGAGACGGGTCACTCAGACACCAAGGTGCTCCCATCGGCTCAGTTTGCCATCAACGTGTTCAACATTGCAATCCTGTCTGGCCGCCTTATCTTGACCGAACAATTGGGTGGGAATGTCCGTCTAACACGAAGCACACGTTAGCTCACTTATTCCCACAAGCAAGTGACACATGCCTGATGATGGATGTGTTATCCTGCTCAAGTTTGAAGTCAACTTCATTTCCTGCGTCATCCACAGATTTCCCATTGAATCTCAAAGCAAGACAGGATATGCGAAATCATGATAAACAATGTCGAAGATCCGACATGGCGTCCTGGGCATGTGCTTTAGGAAGAAATAAGCACAGGGACTACAGAAAAGTCGACAATAATACCGTTTTCCCATCCAAACGCCGTGGACTTGAGAACATCTCATGCAGTGGCGCTGCCTTCTGTTCCGGCCAAGAACCTGCACGGATCAAAGGTGTCTGGATTCAGGAATGCAACAGGATCTCTCAAGATTGCCCTTGTCAAGTGAGCAAGTATCAAACAGGATGGTTGTAACGCTACTTACCATACATTCCCAGACAGTCGTTCCCTTTGGTATATGGTAGCCGAGGTATTCATCGTCTCTAGTAACCTTGTGAGGAAAGCCTTAGCCAAGGTGAGTGAGGAAGTAAAGGGTGCATGATAAAGTATCACACCAAGTGGGGTAACTATATTCCATCGAAGAAGTTCAAGGACAATGGCATCAATGAATGGCAATGATGTGCAATCCTCAAAGGCTGGCAGGTGATCCTCGCTGAGTAGCATGTCCAGCTCACTTCGGGCTCGTCGTTGCACATCGGGATACAAGACCATGAGACCCAAGAAGCCAAACATGAGAGAAACCGTCTTGGAGAATGAATTCACCCAAGGCTAATTTAAATGCGAATGACTCACTGTTTCCATAGTGGCACCATAGAATGCCGCTGCTGTGTCACGAATCAACCCTGCTTGATGCGATTTCTCTTGATCCTCATCCGGGGGTAGCTGCGTCAAAAGTGTAGATATAAATGATGGGGACGCCTTCCCTGCAGCCTGAACCGACAAATATGGGGAAAGTTGAAACGTTGATGGTACTAAAGAGAAAGGAAGACATACCATTTTATTGCGGACCATGTCAAATGGCATATGCTGAATCTTTTGGCTGAGCATCTTAGCCTCTTCGGCGACCCTGTGGAACTGACCACCAGGCAACCAGCTAGGATAATATTTGACTAAGGAATCGTTTGTATAGCGTCATTCACGGAAAGAATAATTGCTTATGCCACGGAAACAGATCAACCAAGTGGGGCTCGCTGCAGGGAGATTCTGTTGCTTCCTGAATAATCTTCAAAAGAGCCTTGTCATCAGTGCGAGTGACCTTGTAACCGTAGGCTATCCGTAGCACAGAAGATGCAATGCTCCTGAGATGCAGTCAATCTCAAAACTGTTGCAAAAGAAATGGCATACATTCGGGTCAATGCCTCCCAATTATTCGTATTGGCAGCAATATTGCAAATCAAAGTTCTGGCACTATCGACCTGAACAGACTGCCAATCCTTGAGCTGTGCAACAAAGTAGCGTAATGCCAGAGCTCATTGCTCCCTGTGCAGTTCGCCTGAAGTAAGAGCAATAACCCAGTCATTGCCCGCGCTGCAAGAGCTCCATTTGATGTGGTTACCAGAAATGTAAACCAGTGCTTACAGTTCGCAGAGCATGGGCATTTGTGGTCTATCAGAGTAAATGGCTGCACGTTTGTCCATGAGATCGATCGCAGCTTGGGCCGAGTTTAAGACGATAATATGTTTGCCAAACACCTGCAAGTGGATAATGCTGCCTATAGATAGGAAAAACACTCAGAACGGTGGTTAGCAAAGTACTTGACTGCGCACCATATTCATTGGACCATTTCTCGTATGTCTTGAGCTTCTGGTCACCTTCAGCCTGGAAGGCTGAGATATTACCAACCAAGAAGAAACCTCTCGGCCCAGGAGGGAGGTTCTTGATATTACGCCTATGGAAAGAGTAGTAGAGAACGAGAAGTGCTGCAACCGCTACCAGCAGATACGTCGACTCGACCGTCATACTGTTTGGTACAGTTGCAAGTTTGAAACATGATTGGGAGAGTTTTAAATGCCATGCTGTGCTAGTAAATGGTGAGTTGTTGACCTAGCGTTAACCAGCCATTTTACGTCCCTGTGCCTGGGTTATGCAGCAACAATGATTCATCCGTCCCCATCAGGCTTTCTGCTTTCAGCAAGAAGCAGGAGCTGGGACTGTGCATTCTGCTGAAGCTTGGCCTTGTTCGCCTTCCTAGCGCCACCATCAACTCGCAACCCCATCACATGTGCGGCGCGCACAAAGTACTCGGCTGCAGCCTTGTCGTGCAAAAGGATGTGCTGCAGGAGACCCTGCTCGAGGTGGTGGCGCGCGAGGTCAGGGCCGGGGGCAATCCAAGCCTCGAGTACCGGAATACCCCTGATGGCCACGGCACCGGTTCGTCGGGTGATTGTTCGTGCTACCCTTAGGTGCCACCATCTGCGCGAATTGGACTCGAAGGTGGCGAACTAGGCGAGGCGGTAAGGGAGAGGCGTGGAGACCCCCAGTACGAGCTGGGTCAGCTCCCACTCTTGTTTGTCTGAACAGATGGTAGAGATGAAAGGCTGAGCGAACACGATAGAGGGAACTACCACCGATGACAGCTCGCAATGCACCCACCATGGAGAAGTTCCTAGTGGGGTCTAAACCAGTATTGAACATCTCGGCACCGTCAAGCTGATCCGGGAACTTGTGGTCCTTCATTGATGGTCGCCTTGAGCACTACATACCTTTGTCGAGGTTGAACTTTACGTTCCGAATCTGGTGTTGCCAGCGCTGGACAAGCCCTGTATGGTTCTTCAATGCAAAGAGGCGGATGGCTGGAAAAGGCGTGTGAATTATTGTGAGCCACTTTTGCTGATCCCTGTAAGATACTGGATGAAGGTCGTAATTTGCAATCGGAGCGCTGTTCTTTTGGCTCGTTTTTCATTTCTTAACCGTCACGCTCATTGGTCATTCAGTGATGTATTCGTATCATCAGCAATACTTATAATGATCGGCCGCAGGCACGCAAGTGACCACTGCCAATCTACTGCTGTCAGGAACATGACTCTGAGCTAGCGACGCTACGAAGAAGCCCAGATT
>JBBPUG010000546.1:0-20034 GCA_038094535.1 Tubosaeta aff. alveolata | reverse complement strand
TCACGTGACCGGCCGTACTGGAAATGCATAAAGGCGGCCGATCACCGGCTGGTACCATATGTGCATGCTTTTGTACATGTCAGGGGAACTGGTTATGCGACTGTTTTTCACTGAAGGGTCTGGTCTTGGGACCTTTGGCACGCAGGGTGACAATTTCCTCCGCTCCACTCGAATTCACGCCGTGTCCATCGCCTGGGCCCCAGATGGCGAGCAACTCTTTGTGTTGTCTTCCGACGCCAACATCTACTGTCTTGATGCCTCTTGTCTGAAGACGCTTTCTAAATGGCCAATTCACAGTGACGACAAACCCACTTGCATTTCTATGTCACGCGATGGTGCGTTCATCGCAGCCAGCGCAAACTCGTCCGTCTCGTTCTGGCACACTGTTACCCACCAACAAATCGGCTCCGTCGTACACCATCCTGCCACAGTTGACTGCATGGCCATCTCTTCAAACTACCGTCTTTTGATTGCTGGTGGCCCAGAGATCGCATTGTGGGATCTGTTTGGTGTTCTTTCCAGGTCATACCTTGATCATCAAGTCCGTCTATCTCCTTGCGTCCTCTTAATCTACTTTATTGACCACAACGGCGACGGTCCCAAACAATGGCTGGAAGGAATAAAGCAAACCTTGAGGCAGCATTTGTCCGACTTTGTATCCAGCTTGCCGTTGACCGAAGCGTGGCCAAACAGACGTCCTGTGTGTGCGTTCTTTGTCATTCTGGACTCAAGCTTGTCTGATCATTGTTTCCGTCACTCACACTTATCAGCGGATCTCGAGAAAACGGTTGAAGAACTCCGCGCAGAACTTGCCGAATGCCAACAAATCGTTCGTATCCACAAACAAAAACATGAATGTGAAACTCTCTATGCCGGTGGTTATGTCTTTGACGCCGCAAATTCTCTCCTCGACATCAAGAAGTCCGTAAATGACAATGTAAAATCTGACCCAATCATCATGGACTGGCTCTCGAGTAGGTTTATCGCCGTTTGACTGGGGAGAAATCTACATTTCTTATTTCAGGTTTCGCGAACAAATGCATCGTCACGCTTGAATTGATGGGAGACGAAGCATTACAGGCCAAGATACACGAAGAGGCTCTCGCTGCCTATGCCTCCGCATTGTCCCTTTGTCCGTTGAGCCCCAATGCTCTGTTGACTAAGTGGGTGAGCATAGCATCGCTCCACAGATCGACAGATGAGGCATCAGATGGCGCCAACAAGGTATATTTGACATCCCAATCTGGTATCAGATGTTGATATGACCAACGTATCCTTAGTTTGGGCTCCCGAAATTCGCTATTTACCGCGCGTTGTGCGACGTTTTTGAAGGGCGTGGTCGAGTTACTGATGCCGTGGAGTACTTTTGGAGGATGCGAAATGAACTAGCGTTGAACACGAGTGATGATGAACAACTACAGTGGGAACTTGGGGAGTATTTGCTACGGAACGCCCTAGTAGTACTTATCCGAAAATTTCATACAGATTTCCGACGGAGATCCGTACATAAGCTAGAAGGGCTCGCCAATGCTGCCTTCAGCTCTCATATCTATGATGAAGCGGACAAACATTTGTCGACTATATCTACCGGGTCGCATGGATATACTAATCAAGAGAAGCTATGTAAGGGCTACGATGAAGTCATGGGAAGACGCGCTCAAGGATGCCGAGGAGGTGTACATTGTTTCAACACCGTGGACAATAAAAGTGACGTAGCTTGCAGGTGATCAGTCTCGACCCGTCATCTCATCGAGGCTATGAGCCAAAACATGTAGCCTTACGCGGCGCGGGACGTCATGCTGAAGCGGTTTCAGCGTTTGATACAATGCTAGTGAAACTCAGAGAATCCCCGGACGCACATGTTCGCGGTGAGTTATGGCTCCATGGTCACAAGGATGTCGACTAACATAGACCACAGGACTTTCCTCTCAATACACCGACGCGAGACCTATTATTCGACGCATCATTCACACTACCGTCTCCCACATGCCACGGGTTCTCATCGACACCACCACTGGTTGCCTCTTAGACAGATCGGACCTAGCCAGAGCATTCGAGGTGCTCCCAATCTTTGATGAGCTGGTGTCATCCATGACACGAGGGATAGACCGTACATGGATCCAGAGAGAGGTCAAGGAGTTCTATCGATATGTGATGTTCTCACACAAGTGGGAGCATGACGAGCCTCTTTTCCCAGCAGGTCGTCCACATTACACTCTACAAGCTAGAAGCATCGCACGGCAACATAAAGCTGAAGACATTCTGTTCGCTCGTGGGTCAGCTCGGGTTCCGATGGGCATGGAGCGACACGTGTTGTATTGATAAAGAAAACAATGACATATTGCAAGAATCACTCGTCGCCATGTTCGCTTGGTATCGCGGATCGTCACTCACAATCGTCCACCTATGCGACGTCTCGTCGCTATCGCATGCACCTAATGGTTTCCGGAACAGTATTTGGAATTCCAGCCAAGAGTATGTGGCTGCGGAGCGGGTCCTGTTTTACACGCAGGACTGGAAGCCCTATCTCGGATTGCCGCTTGACAATCATAAAACATCCCCACTGATTCCCAGACAAATGGAGGTTCCACAGGTCTCGACAGAGCAGGTAGCTGTCCTTCATCCCGGCCTTGATTGTGTGCGAGAGAAGCTGTATCTAGCTTCGATGCGCGAGACCACCCTTGTGGAGGATAACGCATACTCTCTGCTTGGAATCCTCAACGCATCTATCCCGATCATTTATGGCGAGGGCAACCGTCCGGTCGGGCGGTTACTAGAGTATGTGCTCACTGGATCCGGGGATGCAACGATTCTTGCCTGGACCGGGATCGCAAATGAGTACAATAGCTGCCTACCCATGAATCTCACCGTCTACAATCCACTCGTACCGCCTCACATTCCACGCATGGAAACTCCCGACTTGAATCATATCGTGAGCGAATTGCACTCATCTCTACCGGACCTATCCCTTGCCATGGCACTATACGATCGGTTGAACGGACTCCCGCCTGCAACCCTCGCACCCAGTCGGCTGCAACTTCCTTACATTCATTTTCCTATCACACAGCTCCTCCTCACATCGGGCCCGGATACCAAGATGCGTCTCCGCACCTACCATACAACGACGGACATCCTTGGGGAGATAGACATTGTGACGACGAGCGATCTCACGGTAGGGAGCGAACACTGCCTGGTTCATCCGTGGGTCCGTCCGCTGCTTTCCCAAGAATATGCGCGCGGTATCGGTGGGCTGGACAGGACCGCGCGGGCGCTCCGGTTGGTGGCGCGTCTGAAGCAGCGGTTCGGAGCGCTCTTGTTCGAGAAGGTATCCTGGGTGGAATACAAGCGGGTTGCAGCGGACAGTTTGATCATGGTCCAGATTCGCGACAAGGTGTCATTGACGGACCTGGTGGATAAAATCGATATCATCGAAGTTCAGTAATGAGATTACAGTGTCGGGCTCTTTCCTTCCTGTGTATGAACATCCGATTTCAGAGTATGGACCTTGTAGTACGTGGAACGTGTACTGTACTCTTGATTAATCCTCTCGTCAGCCGATCAAACCATGTCACACGAGCAAAGGGCCCTGATGTGTAATCGATCTTATGCCAGCAGACTCTAACCATTTAAATGTACTCACTTTATCAGCCCACCACTGAACGTTGTGGCGGTACGGGCATGGTTGGCGTATGCGGTGTCGGGGGTCCTGGCGGAGTCGTAGGTAGTCGTCGGCTGTCACTAGCGTAGTCCTTAGAGTCGATCCACCACCCGCACGCCTTCCGAGTTCCCCCGCTTGCTACCCAGGGTGTGTCTCAGGCCATACCACTTCTAATGTGAGCGATCTAACGTCTGTACTGGCCGTATCGGCAGCTGCATCTTTTGAAACAACTCTCTACAGTCAGACTAAGTGCGAAATCGAGTCAGACCTACCACCATGATGCAAAAAGGCCACGAATACGTGACACAGAGCAAACCTTGCGGGCCTGCACTGATCGCACTCTGTACAGAGGAAAAGACGCCGGATCTGCAGAAAGGGCCCTGAAATATTCATCCATCGGTTCGGAAAAGCGGGTCGTTGTGGAAAATGGAACGTTCTAGTTCTCACTCTGGTGACTCGGAGTGTGAGCTGGCAATGGCACTAAAGCATTTTTGCGTTGCAGTGAGTATCGGTCTGCTGGAACTAATACTGATCGGTACTCTACTAATATCATGGCGTGCTCGCTGGTGAATTACAATTATGGTACTAACTATGAGATCTAGAGATAGCAGCACATCTAAACGATATTTACATCCGCAACAAAATACCCATTAGGCGTAGGGTAAAATTTGACGACGCGAAGCTGTTCCAACTGCAACCCCAAAGAATCTTCTCTCGCATTCATACCTTGATGAAGTGCGATGTTATAGAAACCCAGGGTATCGGGTAACAAGCATTCTTTCTCCACTTTCTGTGGTGACGAGAGGTAATGTCAGAAAACAGACGTCAAAGACAGTCGTAGGACATACCCCAAAGAAAGCGGCATATGCCATCGTAAGTTGTATCAGCAAATTGATTCGGGTTATTGAACCGTCATCCAGTTTGGTGTGGATTGTGAACCCTTGTGGGGCATACCCTGGCCACTTTGGAGTAAAAATATCTCAGATGAGTCGATAATAACTCATGTTCGCATCTCGCTTACCTCGATCACAAAATCCAGGTTCTCGCCTTTATAATCCTTCAGGACAACATCATTCGGTTGCTTCAAAGTTCTCGAGATCGCTAAAAGAATCTGATCGATGCTAACCCCTGTTTCATACGATCACGGCGGCTTCATTTAGCTGACCTCCAAGCAATATTACAGACATACCTCGCTTAGGCCAAGACCAGGTGTGTTGGATAAATTCGACGGCCTCCCGTGGGTCGGCCGAGTACCACCCCTTGTTCACCGGGAAATCAGGCCGTGGCCAATGACCGATTAACCCAGACGACCCGATAGGTAGCTCAGCGTTTTCCGGGTAACAACGGAGCGTTTCCTGCTGCTTTCCCAACACTCCAGGATTGGTCCATGCAGAACCAATCTTGTCGCTGTAGTGCCTGCTTAAGAGCTCGCCTGGAGTCTTTGTAGCAGATTCTGGAATCGGGTGTTGGTAAGTATATCCCGGTGGGTGAGGTGTGTGGAGTTCAGTCGGGGTGACAGTCGCCGGCGGAAACCAGACACCTTGCTGATCGAAGGGCATGATGAGGAAGATGGTGTATGACTAGGAGGCGATGGTCGATGTCGTTGAGCTTACTGAGGATGAGGACGTTCAGCTCTCTTATACGTCGAGCAGGTTGTGAAAGCAGCATCCGTCTCTGGCACGTTGAAAGTGGTCAATGTGAAGGTCAAAGCTGAGGGGCGCACCAAGTGGAAAAGAATCATAAAACTATCTTGAAAGGAATTTAATTGTCCAACGACAACATCATCCATGATAGACCAGCGCATGGTCGCCAAAGCGCACCAGGGGACGTTGTGAATCCAAGAAAGGAATTCGACAGGAGCTTTTGTTCCTTGTCATACCGCTTTGTGACTAGTAAGAAAGCAAGATGTTAAGTTCCGAGACAGCGTGGGCCCAGCGATTTTATGTATATTGGTTTATGGTGGTGAGGTAAATTACTCCGACCAGATTTACAGGCGGAATAGTCTACTGACTTTCAATAGATCATAAATACGGAATATTGGCCAGGTGGTATGAACCTCCAATCAGCATATTAATATCACACTCAAATCTGAGTCCATCACGTGCGTCGCCGTACTACAGGATGCTCCAATCTGCCACCTGAAAAGCTCAAATTCAAGACACTGGTGGGCCATCCGGATGGACCGTGGCCAATGCTCCCGGATAAATTAAACTGATCCAATTTGTCACTGAGACGGTGAATATCCTATATCGTCGCCTCAAACGTATAACACGCTCGTCAGGTGCGCTACATTTCGGAGGAGGTGTATATGCTCGGGATGTGGCCCGGGGTTCTGCAAGTCAAGTCGCAAAGCAAACTGGAAAGTAAACAGGTGGGTACTCAAGATTTGACACTTGATTGAACTCTGAAAGTGGTCTGAGAGTACGACCTGCGTGACACTGACACATCTACTTTCCTTGTCCTGCTGCTCATACCAATCTGCCAGTGGTCACACATCATGGCCTTTCACCGATGACAATGATGTCCGCATCCGGTAATCGATCAAGAGGGAGCACACTTGGTGGCCAAGTGAAACCGTTGCGTTGTAAAAGAGGGCCAGCTTTGTGTTTGGGGCTGCCTTTTTGGCTCATGCCATACGTTGGTTGTCTTGGGGGCTAGGATTCGGGTGTGTTCAATCTCACATTTTGTGGTCAATAAGATACACGGAAAACACTTGATATACAGTGTTTGAATCTCGAGCAGCGACTCGCGAGACTCTAGTATACCTCAAGGAGATACTGTAAATTGATTCCGCCTTGGTCGGAAGTTGGAGAGAAGTGACATTCCCATTTTTCTTTCAAACTGAATTTCAATGATACATAAACGAGGCATACAGGCTTGAAACAAAACACATTGGCACTTCAGACATCCGTCACTGGATACAACAACAGGAGATGAGTCAAGCCTTTTATGCGGATTTGCGAAAGCACTGACAAAGACACAATAGTTGTTTCAAAATTGGACATTGCACACCTCACCCGTTGTTCAAGTGATTGCCATCAATGGTGTTGGAACCGCTTGGACCCATCATGAATGCGCCTTGACACAGCCGTTTCTCAAAGTTTGATTGGTTAGATCAGAGACCCATCGCTTTTCCGTCTGGGTAAAGAGCGGTAAGCATCTACTTCAAGCACTTGACCATCGGTGAGATCTAGAGACCTGGTGGCGCAGTACGCAACCATTGATAAGTCGACTCATGACCAGACTCCAGAACTGATTGGCATTTCAACATGCCATGTAGTGGAGGCGGCAACCCAACCACCACTACAGTGGGTCTGTCAGTATCTCAATCTCGCATTTTGTGGTCAATGAAACATGTCGGAAACACTTAACATTATTATCAAGCTCGAACGGTGTGTGCCACAGGGAGGTGTTGTACATCGATTTCACCTTTGTCTGAGGTTGGACAGAAATTATCTCCCATTTTTCTTTCAGGCCACTTTCAGCATACACAAGACATACAAACTAGTTATGATACACGACAGAAATACGGCATCATCTGGCAGCCACGTCAGATACCTGTCACTGGATGCAACAACAGTGAGTCAACTTGCATTCCATGCAGATTTATGAGAGCACATACGCGAAAATTGTTTTGAAAGTCGGGTGTGGCACATGTCGCCGCTAGCGCCAGTCTGGCGGACCGCCGGCGGCACCACCCCAGGTACCGTCCGTACTAGGCTCATCACTACGTTTAATCTGATGCATAGTGAGTATTCAGTTTTCAAGCCAAGAAGTTTGAAGGATTTTCTACCGTAAGAGGTCCGACGTCCTCTTCCAATTTGGGCGCTTGCCGGACAACAATCGCCGCAGCGATGCTGAAGAAGACGAATGCGACGAAAGACTTGGTAAGTTGCATGGTTCGACAAAGAAACTATAAGCAGATTCAAGTTCGAATAACAGACGAGTTCAGAGGAGTTGTTCGACGTGGAGATGCTGGAGTTGCACTTGGCTCGTTCAGACTTTTTATACGCTCCAGTTGCAGTGGCTGATCTGACGGGAAGGTCGTATTCTTCGGGAACAATAATCCTAGAATGGACCCGGAAGACGTACCTCTGTCCTCGTGATACCGGGCCTTGTGCTGTTGAAGAAGTCAAGGCTGTCACTACTATGCTGCCACTCAATCTACTCTGACAGTCCTATCGTTTCAGTTTGTCATGCTGTCTGTGCCAAGTTAGAACCCCGTTGCTCACCGTATTCAGTTGGCAGTCAAACTATACACCCTCATATCCATTTTATTCGCGTATGACAGAAACCCTCAGTAGGATCTATGTCCCTGCGGGCATCTTTGTCACTGTTCATTCTCACACGAACACCACACATGTAAATTACCTTTCATTACAGTCATAACTCGTCCCCTGGCAATTGAGACAACCAACCTGACACAACATAAGACTAAGATATGATACTTGTCGAATGTGCCCCTATTTTGTGAATCATAAGTACACACATAGCACAGTGCCATGATAAAGCAAACCAAAAATAACGGCCTTGTGGATGCCCGCCAGTTGAGAGCCCGAAAGGGGAAATCACCCGCTTACCTCCCGCTTAGCAACCCCGCATGGCCAACCATGGTTTGATGTGGGTGACATCAATGCGTGTTGGATCTCACTCAAGCTTGCCATATCCGGCGGTTTATCTGGCCTAGACGACCATGATAAGGGGCCTTGTCTTCCAACCAACAAGATACAGCTAATTTGTGACCAATCTAACACGACGAGCCCATGAAGTCATCAGTATTTCTACATGTTACTTTTCACACACTTTCATACTTTAGTCACCCAGTTGTCTCAACTGCCGGGGAATGACTGTATGGTCTGGCCACCAGACTACCTTCATCACGCGTTATCCCTCAATTTGTTTCACATCTTCATCTGGCATCCCCGCACTTTTCCCACTACCCTTTGCCGAACTGAAGGTCCGGCAGGACGAGTATGTCCACGTCAACGCACCACAAGCCAACCCCAAAAGCGTACGGTCCACCATCTCCGATACTGTTTTGTGGAGGCACCTCAACATGGACAGGTCTTCGACCACATTCAGACACTGCTTACCAGAATGAATATCTCGACCATAATGAATGTGAATATGCCCCTATAGGTACTATTTGCGTTCACATAAGAGTGTCCTACACTGGCATCAATAATATAGGTGAGAGTACTAAACATCCGACCGAGGGTGAGCCCAGAGTAAACAACGGGGACGAACACCACAGAAACTCTGGCCATGAACAACATCACGGGGATCAGTTCGTGTGTCTGGAAAATCCAAGCATACCGCGCAGCGCACAGCGGGAGGAACGGCACGGCAGGCAATGTGCTCCCCAGATGCATCTAGGATTACTGCGTTAAGACAAAGTATACAGACTCAAACAGATAGTGCTCATCTCTGGATGTATTTGCTCTCCGTGCTGATGCCGGAGTCTCACCAATGTCTAATCAGACCATCTCTGATTAAAGATACAGCCGCAATGCTACCTATGAATAAAAATGATACACGAGGGATCGTGATGCAGGTCCAACAAATACCTTACCTTTCCATCGAAAACAGGACGCCTCACGCATAACACATTACAGCTGTACCATGTTGATGGTGCGCTCACACAGGTTTACAGTGAGTAAAGGTGCTTCTGATACCAGATATTAAACCTGAATCAGAATAGTTATGCCAACGGACCACAAATGTACCCACCTGTGGCAAAAAGAATGATACCATCATTTCGATACGACGCTCATGAATAGGTCGATATAAATGGCGGCTTTACATGATCAATGAAAGAATCTGGCGCAGGGCCCGTTTCTAGCTGTCCAACAGCACCCTTCGTCGAAGCCCGTTGCACCTTGGAGAATACAACATAGTCAGTCCGGCTCGGGGAAGTGGCACCCAACAATTATATTCCCATTTTCATTTCTCGTGACGTCGTTCATGGGGTTCGTACAGGTTCGTACATATTAGTGAGAAGGCAAACTCACCGCGCTGTTTGTAAAACACGCATCGCCATAACCTGACCGATACGGTCATCGAGGCACATAAGTCCACCGAGCCGACGGTAAACACATGATAAGCAGGTGACTTGGGCCACATGGGACCCAGGAACGGTGAAAATACACGGATCGTTGGGATGTGGGGCCTAACAACGAAGCTGAGCCGTGACCAAGCTGTCGCTGCGACTTACCACTAGTATATGCGACCGGGAATCCTCTCGAGCAGCAGCGCGCTATCCCTACACAGACGACTGACCAAAATAAATGCTCGTGCTATACCATCTGTGCAAGGTCACCACGACAAACGACTTTCCTCGCCGTCTGCCTGCAGGTGGTCTCCGTCTCAACATCACCAAACACGACCGTTGTCACGTAATGTATGCGTGACGTTTGTACCTGGATCAGTCCGAAGAAAACGAACCTCGTAATCCGAAAAAGGACGCAGGGACATTGCCGCTGAAGTGGATACAAAGGATGGCAGTGGAAAACTCGGGCTTTAAAGTCCTGTCAAACTTTGAAGAGGCACGACGACATCCTATCCCTTGTGCAAGTGCCACCGAACGCATCAGGGTAGGATCCTTGGCCATTGTGAGCTCGCCGGCCAGGTTCGAGGCTGCTGGAACGCAGAGTCCAAGGATCAGGGCAGAGAAGAAAATCCAAGGTTCGTACGAGGACACGGTGACGATGGAGACAGAATACAATAATTTCTTGGCGACGTCGAGTCCAGTGAGCGTAGTGAGCGACGTTACTCACCTCGCACTCACACAAAGGACACACGATTGACCAATGTCGCTTTCCGTGCATGTTTCCGTCCTTGAGTTTATGGTATTCTGCGTCGTACATAGATGAGTTCGAACTCACTCGGAACATACTGAGACTATAGATAAATCAGGATAGTAGATAGACGTCTTGGCTCGAGGATTGATCGGATATTAAGCAAAGGGTGGCCACTCAGACATGACGAGTGTTGTTCCCGAACACCTTGGCGGACCTCGTTGCCAAGGCGCAGCTCGACTCAATGGCAAGGAAGATCGCTTTGAACTCGATTATCAGACTCGGTCTTTTGATAACTGGAGTCTGTTCGGGCCCACAAGCGTTAACTGGGTAAGTTTGTCTACACTCATAAGAGTAATAAAGGATGCTTGATGACCCATGTGAAGAGCATGCGGTGATCAGAGCCCTGATAATGGATTTCGATAAGACAACTGCGCACCTTACTCTTTTGGCGTTCTAATGCCTCCCAACCAAGTATGCTTCGCGAAGGGCCTCTCGGAGACAGCGAGAGGAAGTGCGTTGATCGACGAGAAGAGAAACACTGACGAACCTTTTGTAGGTGACAACCCGGAAGCATCAGAAATTGGATAGCTTCTAAATGTATGCATCTTGAGGCCATAAGCCTGCTCGACGTTTAGTCTGGTCACCAGACTAGCTCGGCCTGTGACACAGAATAAATCTTGCGGCATTGGGCTCCACTAATGGTACTCCAAATCGACAAGGATGAATGAGGACACGCTCCTGCTGACATCTGAATTGGAGGCACGCAAATTTCGCTCGATCCAGTGCGCGCCACTGGTAAGATGAACGTCAATTTTCTCACGGTCACAGATAGCTGATCTATCTACGATAGACGGAATAACAAAGAGCTTCTCAGCACTGTCATTCATGTGTTGTCCATCGCCTGGGCTCTGGATGGAAAGCGACTTTTTGTCTTGTCTTCCGACACCAACATCCGCTGTCTTGACGCGTCCTTCCTCGAGACGCTCTCCGAATGGCCAATTCACAGTGACGATAAACCCACCTGCATCTCTTCGTCGAGGAGCGGTGCATTCATCGCAGCCAGCGCAAATTCATCCATATCATTCTGGGACGCTGCTACCTACCAACAAATAGGCACTGTCGTACATCATCTTGGTCCAGTCGACTCCATGGCCATCTCTTCAAACTACCGTCTTTTGATTCCTGGCGGCTCAGAGATCACATTATGGGACCTGTGTGATGTCCTTTCCACGCCGTACTTTGATCAGGTACGTCAATCCTCCCAATCTACTTCATCGACCGCAACGGAAACAGTGTCAAATAGTCGAAGGCACTAAAACAAACCTGAAAGACGCATTCATTTAACTCTGTATTCAGCTTGACGCTGACCGATGTGCAGCCAAACAGATATCCGGTGCGTGCGTTCTTTATCATTCCAGACTCGAGCTCGACCGATCATTGTTTCCGTTACTTATCAGCGGATCTCGAGAAAACGGTCGAAGAACTTCGCGCAGAACTTACCAAATACCCCACAAATCGTCCGTATCCACGAACGAAAACGTGAATACGAAACTCTATGACTATGGTTATGTCTTTGACGCTGCAAATTCTCTCCTCGACATCAAAAAGTCCGTAAATGATAATCTAAAATCTGATTCAATCATCATGGGCTGGCTCTCGAGGAGGTTTATCGTCGTTTGATTAGGGAGCAATGTACATTTCTTATTTCAGGTTTCGCGAACAAATGCATCGTCACGCTTGAATCAATGGGAGACGAAGCATCGCAGGCCAAGACACACGAAGAGGCTCTCGCTGCCTATGCCTCTGCACTGTCCCTTTGTCCGTTGAGCCCCGATGTTCTGTTGACTAAGTGGGCGAGCATAGCATTGCTCCATAGATCGACTGACGAGGCATTAGACGGGGCCAACAAGGTATATTTGACATCCCAGTCTGGTATCAGATGTTTGATATGAGCAACGTATCTTTAGTTTGGGCTCCCGAAATTCGCAATTTGCCGCACGTTGTGTGACATTTTTGAAGGGCGTGGCCGAGTTACTGATGCCATGGAGTACTTTTGGAGGATGCAAAATGACCTAGCATTGGACACGAGTGATGACGAACAACTACGGTGGGAATTTGGTAAGTATTTGCTACGGAACGCCCTAGTAGTTCTTATCTGAACATTTCATACAGATTTCCGATGGAGATGCGCACGCCAGCTGACCAACCCTCTTGTGGACCACATTTATATGGACCGAGACGAGAGTATACGCTGGTCCAGGGAATCGAGATCAAGTGGTAATTGAAGTCACCTACTACTGTGAGGAGGGCGAGAGGATGCGATCGCACACTACGAGGAAGTGATGCAGGCATGATTCCCACCACTGGCAAGGGCAAGGGAAGCCCAATGGCGCATCAACGTCACAACGACAACAACGAGAGGGGACAGCGCAACAGTGCGCCCGTCACCACCACCGAGGGCAATAGCGACGAAGATGACCCAAGTCTCCTCTCCCTTTCAAGGTTGAAGGAAACATGCCATCTCGTGGAATGTGAGTTAGGTTCCTTATCTTAACGCCTGTTGCTTAGGGACATACCGGTGCGAGGGTACCCTACACAATCCCTCAGCGCATCCACTGACATTCGTGACCATCTGCACAGCGTCTAGTCGTAGGTCCCGTATTGTAGTTATGACGATTCACTGATCATGGAAGGACATGGAGTAACGTGAGCAACTTCCCGAACGTCGGTAAGTCGAACCGTCGTCGTGATGATCTTCAGTTGATCCTTGTTAGACACTTGTACGTCCGACCTGAGTGATTCTACAGGTTATGAAAGTGACTTGGCTGGCATCGCGTTCGTCACGTTTGATAGTACTTCAGACAAGAAACGATATCCCACACCTCGTATGTATTTTCATTGGTGTTGCGAATGGAGGATCTGATAACATCACCATGCCTGAAGATACGATTTCGGAGAACGGAAGACGGGAAAGAGGTCGGGACACCCATGCATAGTAATACGGGAAGGGCAGTTCGCAGTACCATGGGGATGGTGGGCGAGTGGTGGCTATGTCAACTTTCACACAGTCAACTTGTTCTCGCCCGATAACTCTCTGTTGCCAATCTTGACGAAGGCATGTACTCGTACCACAGCAACTCCCAACTTGATGAGAAAATTGCGCTCATCTCTACCGGCAAGTCACCATGACTCCGAGGATCATCGACGCTATCACCGAGGTCAGTGCCTGAAATGCCTCTGGTTAAGAGATTGGCGAAACCGAACTCTGATAACACACCTTCCGAGCATGACCCAGGCCCTCGGGTCGTCCAGTACCGGTGCATGTTTGACGTCCTCGGTCATTCTTGTCTCATTGGGTTCCCCTCGCTGATGTGAATTCAGTAGCGAGTCCAGGCTCGTGGATAGCATACTGACAGCATGCATTCACGGACCTAGGCGTGCCACACACGAATTGAGTCGAAACTTCTTTATCCAAATTTCAATGGCGACCGAAATGGCGTTCCACTGACGCAGATTAATGGCTAACCAGGTTTGTGGTGATTGTGTTATGATAATCACGAAAACTTGGAAGCGCACTGTGGGGCATGTCCAGTCGTTTGAATCGGGGAGTCCCTGAACGTTTGAACCTCGACTTTGATGCGCCTTGGCACAGTCGTTTCTCGAAGTTTGATTGGTTAGATCAGAGACCCATCGCTTTTCCATCCGGGTAAACGGCGGTAAGCACTTGACCATCGGTAAGATCTAGAGACCTGCCATGGCGCAATACGCAACCGTTGAGAAGCCGACTGAGTCATGATTAGACTCCAGAACCGATCGGCGTTTGGACATGCTGCATCATGGAGGCGGCAACCAATGCAACCACCACTACAGTGGGTTGTCTCAATCTCGTATATAAACACACGGAAACATTTGACATGATTATCAAGCTTGAACGATGTGTACCACAAGGAGGTGCGGTACATCGATTTCACCTTCGCCTGACATTGGACAGAAATGATCTCCCATTTTTCTTTCAGGCCACTCAGCGTTGCATACATGAGACCTACAAACTGGTTACAATACACGACCGAAACACGTCATCATCTGGCAACCACGTCAGGTATCTGATGCAACAACAGTGAGTCAACTTGTGTTCCATGCAGATTTATGAGAGCACATACGTGAAAATTGTTTCGAAAATTGGAGGTGGCACGCGTCGCCGCTAGTGCCAGTCAAAGCCACCTTGGTTATTGGAGCTACCGTCTGGACTAGGCTCATCACTGCGTTTAATCTGATGCATAGTGAGTATTTGGTTTTCGAGCCAAGAAATTTGAAGGATTCTCTACCGTAATGGGCCCGACGTCCTCTTCCAATTTGGGCGCTTGCCGGACAACCATCGCCGTAGCGATGCTGAAGAAGACGAACGCAATGAGAGACTTGGTAAACTGCATGGTTCGACAAGGAAACTATAGGTGGATTCGAGTTCGAATAAAAGATGAGTTCAGAGGAGTCGATGTGGAGATGCTGGAGATGCACTCGCCTCGTCCAGACTTTTTATACATTCCAGTCGTAGTGCTGATCGACTCGAGCATGTGAATGAAACTGCAGCTGAAACAGCACAACGAGTCTCCCACTAGAGTGACCGAGGAATGGAATGGTACCTTGGCAGCTACGGCTGCATTATCATTGGCAGAAGTCGTTTGGTTCGCTGGTCGCGTGGCTGATCCGATGACGATAATCCTAGAATGGATCCGGCAGACAAACCGGTGTCATCGTGGCGATCCCATGGTTACGTAGAAGAAGTCATTGTAAGGCTATTAATGAATCAGGATGAGAGCATGCGCTTGTGCATGCACCCTTATATCCATTCCATTCACGTATGACAGAAACTATGCCCAAAAAACTCTCGATAGAATGTTTGTCCCTGTGAGCATCTTTGCATGCAGTCTCGTACGAATATCCAACATGTAAATTTCCAATTCCGAATTGCGTCACTAGTCTGGTGACCGGCCCACTACGAGGTTGCCAGGGCGAGGCAATCCATCGATATACGGTCTGGTCGGGCTGCGCGGGTTCCAACAGACACATGATTTCCTCGCTCCGGCAACCTCGTAGCGGGCTGGTCACCAGACTGCTGTCTCAACTCATTTCACATCCTCATCTGGCATCTCCGCACTTCTCCCACTACCCTTTGCCGAACTGAAGGTCTAGCAGGATGAGTATGTCCACGATGCACAACAAGCCAGCCCCAAATTGTACGGCCCACCATCTCTGATGCTGTTCTGTGGAGGCGCCTCAGCACGGACAGGTCTTCGACGACATTCAGACACAGCTTACCGGAGGTGGAATAAATATCTCCACAATGAATGTGAATATGTCCTATATATGGCACTATTCACGTTCACATAAGAGTGTCCTACACTGGTGTCAATATTATAATATAGGCGAGAGTACTACTGAGTATCCGACCGAGGGTAGAAAAACTCGGCAGTGAGCCTAGAGTAAACAGCGGGGACGAACACAACAGAAATTCTGGCGATGAACAGCATCACGCAATTCATGACGATCGATTGGTGTGTCCAGCAAATCCAAGCATACCCAATTATGCGTAGCGCACAGCGGGAGGAACGGCGTGGCAGGCAATGCACTCCCCAGACGCATCTAGGATTACTGCACTAAGATAAAGTCGAGGGACTCGAATGGATGATGCTCACCCCTGGATGGATTTGCTCTCGGAGTTGATCCTAGAGTCACACCTGACCAATGTCCTATCAGACCACCTCCATCAAAGATACGGCCGCATATTCTTATAAATAAAAATGGTACACGAAGGATCATGAAGGAGGCCCAACAAATGCTTTACCTATTACATCAGAAAGCGGACGAGACCCACCATGCACAGCACACTATGGCCGTACCGTGTTGGTGTCCTTGCGCATGTATAAGTAAGGGTGCTAGTAAAACTGAATAACTAGGGCCCGGGGGGCGAGGAAGAAACACATACGGGGACTTCAGAGATGAACCACAAGGAATCCTCCAGCTTTATTGAGCAGAAGCCGATCAGAATCATTAGTCAGGTGCGTTTCTCGGAGATGGACAGTTGTTTGTGTGGCGGCACTGACGGGTACTAAGAAGGGGTACGGCCTGAGACACACCCTGCATAGCAAGCAGGGGAACCCGGAAGGCGTGCGGGTGATGGTTTGATCTGAGGACTACGCTAGACAGCCGACGACTACCTACTACGCCAAGACCCCCAACACCGCACACGCCGCACACGCCATCTCGTTTGACCAAGCACGTACTGCCACGACGGGAAGATTTGATTTGGGAATACGGAAGACGGGTAAGAGGTCTTGACGCCCACAGATATGGGAAGGGTAGTTTGCAGTGCGACCTCACAAGATGCCAAATAGATCCGAATTGCTGGGACAGAAAGTGGCCGAGTGATGCCAAGTATGTCGACTTTCACTTGTTCTCGCCCGGTAACTCTGTTGCCTACCTTGATGAAGGCATGTTACTCGTACTACCTGAGCAACTCCCAACTTGGATCGCACTGATCCCTGATAACACACCTCCCATTGGATTTCTCCTGTTGAAGTGAATTCAGTACCGAGTCCAGGCTCGTACTGACAGCTACACGGACCTTGGGAACAATTAGTCATCACAGTCGTGCAAAAAATGGGCCACACGAATTGAGTCGAAACTTCTTCATCCAAATTTCACTGGCGACCGAAACGGTGTTCCGTACTATGCCGCAATTGCGTCGTAGTGTATTGTGTAGGACTAGACCTTGTCAGTTGCTACATAATATCCATCACTTGTCCAAAAAAAAAAAAAGAAACGGTGTTCCACTGAGTAATGGCTAACCAGGTTCGTGGTGATTGTCTCATGATAATCATGAAAACTTGGAAGCGCACCGCAGGGCATGTCCAGTCGTTTGAATCGGGGAGTCCCTGAACATTTGAACCTCGACTTTGATGCGCCTTGGCACAGTCGTTTCTCGAAGTTTGATTGGTTAAATCGGAGACCCATCGCTTTTCCATCCGGGTAAACGGCGGTAAGCATCTTGACCATCGGTGAGATTTAGAGACCTGGTGGCGCAGTACACAACTGCTGAGAAGTCGACTCATGATTAGACTCCAGAACCGATCTTCATTTCGGCATACTGCATCGTGGAGGCGGTAACCAATATAACCACCACTACAGTGGGTCCGTTGGTATTTCAATCTCGCATTTTGTGGTCAATAAAACGCGTTGGCAACGTTTGATGTTATTATCAAGCTCGAACAGTGTGCACCACAGGGAGGTGCGTACAACGATTTCACCTTTATCTGAAGTTGAACAGAAATGATCTCCCATTTTTTCAGGCCACTTTCAACGTTGCATGTATAAGACAGACAAACTAATCACAATATACGACCGAAACACGTCATCATCTGGTAGCCACGTCAGATATCAGTCACTGGATACAACAACGGTAAGTCAACTTGCATTCCATGCAGATTTGTGAGAGCACACGCGAAAATTGTTTCAAAAGTCGAACCCGCCGCCATTCTCCCAAGCACCGTCTGTGTTAGGCTCATCACTGCGTTTAATCTGATGCATAGTGAGTATTCGGTTTTCGAGCCAAGAAAATCGAAGGGCTCTCTACCATAATGGGCTCGACGCCCTCTACCGCTTGCCGGACAACCATCGCCGTAGCGACGCTGAAGAAGACAAACACGATGAGAGACTTGGTAAACTGCATGGTTCGACAAAGAAACTATAGGTGGATTCAGGTTCGAGTAAAAGACAAGTTCAGAGGAGTTGTTCGATGTGGAGATGCTGGAGTTGCACTCGGTTCGTTCAGACTTTTTATACGCTCTAGTTGCAGTGCACGCGAATGAAACCGCAACTCAAAAAGCACAGCAACTCGTGACTAAGGAATGGGATGGTACCGTTGGCAGCTACGACCGCATTATCATTGGCAGAAGTCATGTGGTTCGCTAATCAAGTGGCTGATCTGATGACAATAAGCCTAGAATGGACCCGGAAGACATACCAGCCGGTGTTCTCCTGACACTCTTGTGGATACGTAAAAGAAGTCATTGTAAGGCTATCGCTATATCGAGTACCTGGACAGGCTGTTCAAGACCCTCAACCTACTCTGACAGCCCTATCGTTTTAGTTTGTCATGCTGTCCGAGCCAACTTGAGATTCCGTTGCTCACCGTGTCAGCAATCAGACTCTAGGCCCAGGCACCAGTATCAGAAACCCTAATGCATGTCGCCAGACACTGGATCAGGATGAGAGTATACACTGGTGCATGCACCCTCATATCTCCATTCATGTATGACAGAAACTATGTCCCAAAAGCTCTCAATAGAACGTTTGCCCCTGCGTGCATTTTTTTGTACATTCTCGTACGAATACCCTACATGTAAATTACCTTTATCTCTTAGTCTGGTGACCAGGCCACTATGAGGTTGCCGGAGCGAGGTAGGCCATCGATAGACGGTCCGGTAAGATTTATTGGGCTGCGCGGATACCCACAGACAACATGATTTCCTCGCCCCGGCAACCTTGTGGCGGGCTGGGCACCAGACTCCTGTCTCTCAACTCGTTTCACATCCTCATCCGGCATCTCCGCACTTCTCCCACCACCCTTTGCCGAACTGAAGGTCCGGGGACCAGCAGGACGAGCGTGTCCATGATGCATAACAAGCCAATCCCCCAAAGCGTACGTTCCACCATCTCCGATACTTTTCTGCGGAGGCGCCTCGGCATGGACAGGTCTTCGAAGACATTCAGATACCACTTACCAGAGGTAGAATAAATATCTCGACCACAATGAATGTGAATATGCCCCTATAGGTACTATTCGCGTTCACACAAGAGCGTCCTACACTGGCGTCAATAAATAATATAGGCGAGAGTACTACTGAGCATCCGACTGAGAGAAGAAAAACCCAGCAGTGAGCCCAGAGTAAACAGCAGGGACTCATGCCACAGAAATTCCAGCGATGAACAACATCACGCAAATCACGGCGATCGATTGGTGTGTCTGGAAAATCCAAGCATACCCTATTATGTGCAGCACACAGTGGGAGGAATGGAATGGCAGGCAATGTGCTCCCCAGACGCATCTAGGATTACTGCACTAAGACAAAGCCGACGGACTCGAACAGATAATGCTCACCTCTGGATGGATTTCCTTTCCGTGTCGATCCCGGAGTCTCACCAACATCTAATCAGACCATCTCCCATAAAAGATACAGCCACAATACTACCTATGAATGAAAATGACACACGGGAGATCGTGATGCAGGCCCAATGAATGCTTTACCTTTCCATCGAAAACAGGACGAGGCCTCACGCATAACACATTACAGCTGTACCAAGTTGATGGTGCGCTCACACAGGTTTACAATAAGTAAAGGTGCTTCTGACACCAGACATCAAACCTGAATCAGAATGGTTATGCCAAGGGGCCACAAATGTACCCACCTGAGGCAAAAAGAGCGATACCATCGATTCGACACAACGATCGTGAATAAGTTCACGTTCATAAATGGCGGCTTTACGTGATCAATGAAAGAATCTGCGTTTCTAGTTGTC
>JBBPUG010000545.1:5594-20039 GCA_038094535.1 Tubosaeta aff. alveolata | reverse complement strand
AACCTGTTCAACACCTGGCCGGGTCTTGCCCCACTTGATGAGCAGGAGGCGAAGGATTACGGTGCAGTCGAGGACTTTGATGCCGAGGGCGAGCGCGAGGCACGCGTGTTCACACTCTGGCTCAACTCACTCGGCGTCGAGCCAGGCGTATTCAACCTGTTCGAGAACCTTAAAGACGGACTCATTATCCTGCAAGCGTTTGATAAGATCTTGCCTGGCTCGGTCGTCTGGCGGCGGGTCTCCAAACCCAAAGGGAACGCGCCGACGCACACGCCTCGGCCGTCACTTGATGGCGGCGAGGAGCCTCAGGAGGAGATCGGAATCACGCCAAACCAAAGCACATTGTCGCGCTTCAAGCAGGTCGAGAACACCAACTATGCGGTTGAGCTTGGCAAGCAGAATGGGATGCACCTCGTTGGCATCCAAGGTGCGGATATCGTTGATGGCTCACGCACGCTCGTCCTCGGTCTTGTCTGGCAACTCATGCGGTACGTCTTTCGTATGTGGCGTATGTTCTGTCTACTGAAACGCAGCCAGGTTAAACATTACAAAGACCCTCATGGGTCTCTCTGGATCTGGTCGTCCCATTACTGACCAAGAGATCCTTAAATGGGCCAACACGACCGTACAGCGGGTGAAGCCACGGTCGTCGATCCGGTCGTTCAAGGACCCATCGATCACGACAGGCATCTTTATCCTCGACCTGCTGGAAGCGCTCCGCCCTGGGATCGTCGACCCCGCCCTCGTCATTTCTGTTGACCAAAACGGCAACTATGATGATCGGAGGCAGAATGGTGCGCATAAGGCTGCTTTGAATGATGATAAAACCGACGGCTACGACAGCGAAATTGGCAATTTCGATTGCGAGGAAGATGAACGCGTTGATTTTCCTTGTTCCAGAAGATATTGTAGACGTTCGGCCGCGTTTGGTATGTCGCATTTGCGGTGTGCCTCCGTCAATGCTGACTTTTGGTGTAGATTTTGACGTTTATTGGGAGTTTGATGAGCATTGCACACTAGCAAGATGTAGCGTAGGAGAAGAACACATTGTATATTCACAAGATGTAATTTCAAGATTCGCTTTTATAGGGGTGGCTGTGTTACATTTCCACAATAGTTTGTTGATCGTAGTTCACGTGTCTAGCACGTGATGACGCGACGTGACGAGTTATATAAATGCAGGGATACAAGCACTCAAACTCATTCCATATCCACACTCTAAACAACCAACCAACCAATGGCTCGTACTAAGCAAACTGCTCGCAAGACCACCGGTGGTAAGTCGACTATCCTCATTGGCTCAGACTTGATACTGAATGTGCTGCAGGCAAAGCCCCTCGTAAACAACTTGCAGCCAAGTCTGCTCGCAAGACTGCCGCCTCCAACGTAGGTCATCCGCCTCAAGATACACGAGGATACCACTAACCCCTTCACAGACGACCGGTGGTGTCAAGAAGCCTCACCGATTCCGTCCCGGAACGGTCGCCCTGCGTGAAATCCGTCGCTACCAAAAGTCGACCGAGTTGCTCATTCGCAAGTTGCCCTTTCAACGTCTCGTGCGTGAAATCGCACAGGATTTCAAGGTCTGTCGTTCTTGTCCGGCGTCGTAGACATAGCTCACGATGCATGGCGCAGACGGACCTCCGCTTCCAATCGTCTGCTGTGATGGCGTTGCAGGAGGCTGCCGAGGCTTACCTCGTCTCGCTGTTTGAAGATACCAACTTGGCTGCTATTCATGCCAAGCGTGTGACCATCCAGCCCAAGGATCTTGCGCTCGCTCGGCGGTTACGTGGGGAGCGTTCATAACCAGCCTCTTTACATTATTGTGCTCATGCTGTACCGATTATTGTATTCGATATAGATATTACTTTTGTGACCTAGTCAAGTCCAGTGTCTGGAGGTTGCCATTAAATTATTAACTGGCATCAATTGAGTTTTCGGCCTCCCGTAGTGCAGCGACCATTTTCATGGAAGCCTTGGCCCCGGATGGTTGGATACTGCCATTTCAGTGGAGTCAAGGCGATTACCAGACTAAGCGCCTCGGAGCTCACGCAACACTAAAGTTATGGTATTCCGCACAGAATTCCTAAATTGTCATGCAAATGATACATGCCTCCGAGCAGAGGCTAAGAGATAGAAGCATACGTCAACCAGTGTATCGTACAAAAACATAGGCACGTCGAATGAAACATACGATCAGCCCTGAATAGTCAGGCGTAAGTTTAGACTCGAAGGGTATCTGAAAGCTGGAATGGCATCATGTCTGCGAACCATGATAGAAGAGACACCTACGTTGCTGAGAAGACTCAAATCCCGATATGCACAAACACGATCCGTTTCTCCAAGGACACTTCGTCGGCCATCTCCACAGCCGCAGTGTTCAGCGCCGCGGCCGCGTGCTCGAAATCGATGTTCGGGCGTTTGAACATCTCCTGGTAAAACCGCGTGACAAACCGATGCGCGACCGCGTCATCCACCCTCCACAACGTCCCAATCACCCCATTAAACCCCGCAAACTGCAGCCCAGCTGCAAGATGGAGCACCTCGTCCGGCGTCGACGCGTCCCCGACCGCGGTATGGCACGCAGAGAGAAACGCAAACTCGGAGTCGGTATAGCGTTCCTGGATGATGCGCATGAGCGTGAGCTGCCCGTCGCCCATCGCGAACCACGAGTCAAAGGGCTTCGTCGCGTGCTGCGCGCCGTGACACGCGACGTGCACCCACCGGTGGCCTCTGAATGCTTGGACGGCACCCTCGATGGTCGCGGCCTCGCCTGTGACGGTCTCGAAGGCCACGTCCGGCGGCATGCCTGTCTCGTGGCGGATCCTGCGGATTTCGTGTTCCACCTCTACGAGCTCGCTGAGGTTGACGTTTGCACTTGGTCGCGCCTGGCCGACCGCCGCAAACGAGATGGGGGCGTGGGCGACTCCAGCGGCGGTCCGGGCCTCCCTCTGAGAACGAACACGTTCGCGCGTCCGAATGAGACCCGAGAGAGAAGGTGCGTACGAGGACACGTAAAGATCCATAAAGTTTTTCTGCCCCTTGCGATACGGGCCTGCAGCATGGAGCGGGAGCGTCGTGAATTGTGACGTGGGGCACCACCAGACGCGCGAGCCTGGAGATAGCTGGACTTCATCTTGAAGGACAGCGGCAATGGGTTGGACCACGGATGACCATAACTCGCGCAACATCTCCTTTACCCAAGACTCTCTATTTTCTCCATAGGCATGCACATCTTGGGTGAGCTCGGATAATTGCGCGCACAATGCCTTGACATCGGCGAGGGAGCAAGGTAGAGATACGCGAAGAGGTGCAAGAACACAGAGAACAATCACAGCCTCGCAGTTGTATTTGCTCGCGTTGACGATGATGACTGGTCCATGTTCAGCAGCGCGTCGGAGGTCGCCGAAAAGGGGAGGTAATAAGAATCGTGACAACCCATCTAGGGTGCGAATCTTGGCCACGACTGCCTCCCACTGCTCCTGCACGCGCCAGTACGATTCAGTGCCTCCGTCTCCGCTTCCTTGAGCATGTTTCCTGAGGTCTGAGCTTAGCCGTGTGAATTTCTTGGCGAGCTCGCGCCCCTGGCTACGACTCTCCAACATGGCTTTGGATATATCAAAGCGTGCGAGCTGATTCCAAAGGATTCCCCGACCTTGCTCTAGAAATTCCACAGCCATTTGGAGGTCATGGTGCCTTGTAGCACATGAGAATGCATTATTGGCTAGATCAGCCACCCTTGCCTGCATTGTTTCATGTCTTGAGTTCAGTGAAGAGTTCAGGGAGGTGAAATGGTCCAGCATATTGAGACCTGTTTGATAGGCATCCAAAACTGAGGAATGGTTGTATTTCTCAGCATCCTTGATCCATGCTTGAACTGCCTTCAATGAAGATAGTGAGGCTACCAAACCACATCTTCCCAAAAGGCTATAAGTCTCAAAGGCATCATTTAGTGAAAGAAATTCATCAGGCTGAGGGTACAATCCTGACAAATGGAATGGGAGAAGCATGGTGACTGCCAATGAATGAACTATTGTTCCAAAAGTAGGGTGGTGAACTTGATAGGTTTCTAGTGCCTCCTTCCACATCTTGATTGCTTTCTTTAAATCAGAGTGGTTCTTGAAGCTAATGTAGCGATCTCTTAGTGACAGTGCAAGACTGTGAAGAGCTATCCCATGATACAGGTGATTTGGTGGGCACAGTTTCAAGTACTGTTCTTGGAAAATAATAGCTTTGTGCAGGTCCATTATATTGCCTTGATTTTTATAACGCTTGCTAAGAGATCCTGCAAGGTTTGAAAGGGCTATACCATTATCAGGATGACCTGCTGGACAAAGGTCAAGCCTTTGTTCTTCCATTTCTATGGCTTTATCCAGGTCTGCAACATCTCCTTGTCTATTGTAGCGCTCCCATAGGTATTTTGCATAGTCTCCAAGTGCTCTTGCATGCTTCACATGTCCATATGGATATAAATCTAGCAAGCTCTTTTGCATCTCTATGACCTTGTTTAAGTCTTCTTTGCTTTGTTGAATACAGCAATGTTTCCATAAGGATATTGTAAGTCCTTGAAGAGCTCTTGGGTGCTCTGTATGCCCCAAGGGACAAAGATTAAGCTTAGTTGTGTGAACTTCAATGGCTCTATTAAGATCTGTGATACTTCCATCTTGGCGGTAATGAATAAAAAGGGCATTTCCAAGACTCCCCAAGATTATGATATGATTTGGATGACCTAGAGGACAAAGATCAAGTCTTGCTAGATTCATTTCAATGCTTGTGGACATGAAGGATGTGTTCTTGGAGTAGATTCCAAAGTCATATAGTTTTGTTCCATATATTCCAAGAACTGACTGACAGTCATGCCCTTGGGGTGCACTCTAAATACATGTTTTTAGTTGCAGATAACAAGTGTACAATAGAGCTTACCAATATAGGACTAGTCCTACATATCATGGAAAAAGTTGCAGAGCCAATGGATAGTCCAGTAATGTCACCTAAGACTATGTTAACATCACAATCAGAAAGATATAAACATAACATACATTTCCATGTATTTCCAGATTCCAATAAGGTGGAAACACTTGTGGTTACTTGATCACCTAGTGGTTGCTTGCTCCATTGTGGTGTAAGTTCCTCTGGAAGATCAAATATAGCAACTATAGCTATGGCAGACAGTGATGTTGTACTAAAAGACAAGAATAAACAAGCATATTTCTATGGTTAAATTATGCTCACAAGAGAAAGGGATGGTTCCATGTTACTAGGTGGCCATCCTGTGACTGCTTTCCAGAGCATGTTATCTTAGATATGCCATCCATACAAATAGTAACATGAATGTTTTGTTTGGTAAGTGGGGATGAAAGAACTAGATGTTCAACTCAAAAAAAAAGAAGTAAGGACAGACACACCAATAGATTAGGACAACATACCTGTAACCTGGAAGGTGACATCATCAGGGTTTTTCTTGTCCATTGGAAACATCTGGACAGAAAGAAGCACCACTCCTGGAACAAGCAAGAAGATGTGAATTTATGGATGAATAAACAGGTGAAGTAAAACAAGAATGAATAGACTAAGTCACAAAAAAAAACTAGACAGAGAATAGAACTTTATTGGGCAGACAAACAATGTAGTAAGGTGGATGTGAAGCAAGGGAAATGTTTGAGTGCAAGGGAAAAAATTCACAAGCAAGTAGTAAAGACAGAAAGAACAAATGGTTAGATTGGATAGAAAGATGTAGATGAGCTGGAAAGAGGTTACAAGAGAGAAAGATAAGTGGCTAGCTGGAAGAGAAATGTGGAAAATTGGGATTGGTCTGGGCTGAGTATAATACAATGAGGTAAGGAACAGATGCTGGGGTACAGTTTCCCCAGAAACACAGAAATGGATGTCAACAATCAGCAGCAGGGAGCTAGTGCCAAAATGTGGATAAGATCTCAATGATGTGTCAAAATCTGCAGAGCTCACCAGGAATGGAACAGATGCAGCAAACAAAACAGGGACAAAGAGTAGAGTGAATGTCTCAAAGACGGGGATGCTATTGGTGAGATTCAATGACACGCCAGTGACACCACGGACCGGACAGAGGATGCAAGTGGTGCACCGATTACGTTAGGAGCGCGATCGAATGTGATTGCGAGAGTGGTTAAAACGAAAATGACCTGCGAGGGAGATGCGTGAGGAGAACGAACGAGAGAGCCCGTGGGGAAAGGGAGGGGCGGGATTTGATGGAGAGGAGAAGGCTTGATATGTAGAGAAGGAATATGACAGAGACGACGAGATCGACGAGATCGGCGTTCGTTAGAAGACAGCGTGCTGGAGGCAAGTTGAGCCTTGCGCAGGAACCCCGAAGGAGTGAGTCGTTGAAAACCTCCCACGCACGTGCCCATCCGTTCTTCTCATGACTGTCTGTTATCAACCCAATTATCTCCAGTGTTCATCGACCAGCGACGTTGACAACCCCCTGGTATCCTTGGAGCAGAACGAACGAGAACGCTGGCCGTTGTGGACGACCGTCAGCTGGGACATGTTAGGACATACCCCGCCGGTATTTTTCGTTCCACAGTGGAGCCCATTTGGCACGTCACCCTCTCTTGCTTATCATGTGTCCCGTTCGTGTCGTGCTGAACGCATATAAATTGTCCTTTATGCCGCTTAGGTTGTGAGCTTTGGTATATTCCGTCGTAGCTGCTGAGAAATCCCCGTTGTATATCAGGGCGAGTACAAGCTCCTTCCACTCTCGAACTTCCAATGCGTCGTCCTGATACCTCTCCGCGCCTTCATTTTGTCCTTCTCCGACCGTTTCTCCAACACACGGATATCTTTCACCGTGTGGATGAAATCTATACCAGGTGTTGTCAGATACCTTGGCATCGTGGAGGGAGACAACGTCACTGAATCTTGGTTGAAATCGTAGCCATCCCCATCTTCGGTGTCATTATTGGGATTGATTCTATCTGCAACGGGGGTAAGTGATATGGTTTCAATGTGAGTCCTTAACATGTCCGTGTTCAACACCACCCAACGACACACGCCCTAACGCGATTTTAAGGTCCAGAGTTCCTTGTCATACTCACGCATTTGCATATTCGGCGGTTGCCCACATATTCACGAGGACGACACGACCTCCAACCACATCGTTCGACCGGCGGTATGTGAGGACATGCAGAACGACATGCCGCTCCCTCTTTCAAACACATTGTGCTACCTCAGCCCTCTCTCGTCTCCGAATACAACAAATACCCAGCTCTGGCATGTAAATTATCTGCTCCTGCTCTGGCGCGCGACGAACATCCCGGTCTTCGCGACGCCGACGTTCCGCACCCACCCCACTCGGCGCCCTGAATCCCGCCACGTTTTTCCCGACCCATCGGATTCGAGATCGTGAGGCGAATGGCAATTTTAGAACAAGCTGAGAAAACTATAGGTTGACGTCATCTTCAGGCAATGGGAATTTCATTGGCGTAGGTGGAGAAAGCGAGAGAAACGGGACGTCAGCATTGACGTCGCACGGTTCTAAGGTGTTGCCGTTAGTGAGAAGCCTAGACAGGAAGGACAAAAGGGTATACGCAAGGGAATTCGAGGCGCACTTACCCCACCGGGTGCTTGGATGCGTGCAGGAATTGCTTGCCGCAGCGAAAGCAAGAGTCTACATATGATCCCGAGATCAGCATTGTTCAATGGTGTCCGTACCACTCTGGACTAATTGCGTCGTTGCTTATCGTTGGGATCTTGTCCCTCGTCGCGCTTACGCGTCGTCAATAACGGCACGGCGATTTCAGCAATGTTCCTAAAGTTCGCCGTCTACCCATACGCGATATTAATCCAGATGAGGTTGATACGTGATCACACGCACATCCGCACCATTCGGAACGTCGTGCTGTCATTGTGGGTCTTGCTTCTGTCAGTGAGGTCGAGCTAGGTACTGGTTTGATTCCTTCGTTCTTCCGGTCACACGCAGGGCTACCCCACTTCACACTTTGACCGCAATATGCCGTTCAGATGTAGCCATGACTCGTTGGAAAATACTGTCATTTGTGAGTGGTCTATTGAAAAGAGCTACATCGATACATGGCCGCTGACCGTGGAATAAAAAGCGAATAAGTGAATAACAGAACTCGTTTATCGTACATCCGAACCCGACCCGTAGAAACTAGTGAATAATCATAGATGCTGCACTTGATCGTAATCGCCTATATCGCGAGTCCTCTCTCCACCGGTGTCCCCAGGGGCACCGTTCCTGCCCGAACCCGCCCGCCCAACTTGGGGACATCTAATATTTCCAGCGTTATTTGTTTGGGAGGGTGGTCATCGCGATCCCTGTCCCTCGGGGTACCCTGCGCACGTTTCTTGCTTCCAAATCTCGACAGTGACCGCGAACGCGGCCTGGACTCCTTGTCCGTGTCCACGGACGGCCGACTCCAGCTGGGCAAGATCCTCCACTTTGAGGCGGACTCATCAGACGTCCGCGACGAGGAAGTGACCAACGTGTTGGACCGCCTAAGAGGCGTCTGGGGGATCACTTCCTTGGGAGACTCCCGCGAAATGCTGGGAGCGGGCAGGTCATACAAGGTCCGCTTTGTCGACGTCGGACACATTTCCTGATAACCCCAGATATGTGTCGCGGACAATGGAGGGGATATCGCTGCGCTCTTGGGCGACTTGGCTTGGTGCTGTGAAAGCGCCCGCTTCGGTTTCTCTACTTTGGGGAGAGGGGGTGGGGGTTTGGCAACGGGAAGGAATGTGTCGCGGGTATCCCAGAGGGTTCTGGGAGTGTGTTGGCTACATGAGTCGTGGGAAGGAGGGCTATTGATCGACGCAGGGTTGACCGGGGGCTTTTTAGTGTGGCGTTCGAGTGGACCCGATCTCACCGTTTTCCCGAGCCGACGATTGAGCATCTGGTGAGACCAGTTGGGAATGGGAAGAGTAGCTATGTGAGGTGGTTCCTCTGGTGCATGGTGCGCAGGGGCTTTGGAGGGATTCGACTTGGAGAATAGCCTTGACATCGGGGTGGGGGATTGCGGACGTTTTGCAGTATCAGGTCTGGGACAAGTGAGTGGATCAGTTGGTATTTAAAAGGAGATCCTTGATGAAAGAGGCTCCGTATTCTCTCACCAGGTTGCTGGACGACGGGGAAGAGTGTTGGACATATGTAGGTAATCCATCGTTAGGGGCGCGGGGATTAAGCGTCGAGTAGATAACGAGGGCAGTCTCGATCGGGCGCGAAACAGGAACTTACGTGGGCTCGACTTTCTTTATCGAATGGCCAAGAAGATGCCGGGTTTAAAAAAAGGGGGCATCCAGAAATACGATGGCATGTGACAGCGCCTGCCGACAATTGTGAGCGTGAAATGGACTTTGAAGGTATATGACTTGGAAAATGGCCAAGTCAGGTTTTCAGCTGGGGAGGCGCACCTACCGCACAACGGATGAGTGACTTGTTCGCTTCCCGGATAGCAGTGGAGGTCCTCTTCTATGAATGAATTTCATATGGGGAGGTTGCCGGACGACGGAGAAGGGCGTCGCTGGATAAATGCGGGTAGAGCATTATGGGCGCGGGTTTAGGCGTTAGCTCGTACCACTTAAGTCGAATTGTCCGGGTAGTCTTCCGCTCTTGAGCGTTCCTGCGGTCGTTCTCCAGTGAGAATAAAAAATCTCCGGTATCTCGGACAACCTGGGCCAAGGCTCATTTTCCGTCGCTGACCAGGTAGTAAGTGCCTAAAACATTAATGTCGAAGGAATTCTATGGAATCCAATCGACGGAAGTAAGTTCACATGTTTACTGTAACATTATGTAATCTATCTTTTCCCTCATATTTCCGCTTCCATCAATCCGCTATTTCGGCCGTCCTCAGACGTCTTCGTAGCGTTGCGCCCATCGTCTCCTCATTTACTTCCCAACTGAGGCTCGTGCCAATCTCATAGTTTCTTCCCCCTTTCCATCAGATTCTTATTGATTCTTGTGTTCAATCGCCTGTCCATTATCCAGACGCTCGTTCCCGTTCCCGCCCCTCCGAAACGAAAACGCCCATCATCTTCACGTCTTATCTTCTGTCGCTCACCGCATTGTTGTCTAGATCTTCTCCCTTCATCTACTCTTGAGACTTACCTCTATCCACTCGCCTCCAGCATGCACAGAGAGTTATTGGAACAGCTCCTAGTCGGTGACATGTCCTTATCCTGCCTCGTAATCTCGGACTTACCTCACCCGATTTCAAAATCAACGTTACCTGAGTCTCGCATGCACCGCCCCGTTCTAGTCCCGACCACTTCTAGACACCATCATCGGACCGATCACCTTTTCCCTGCATACCAATACTCACGTCTACGGTGAGCCACGGCGTACTATCTAAAAAATAAGTGGTGATGAAGGAGAGCCTGAGCTAGACATTCACGAAGCTGATCCCAATGCGTTGAATCGCTTCTGCCACCAAGTCTACCTCTGATACAGACGACGAAACTGAGGCTAGAGACCACTTGAGATAACAACCCACGAAGAACAGCCAGGACTGGGTCATTAAAGTCTACAAACTTTAGACGATGGGTCACTTCTAGATAACTATCGGGATCAGGTGGTGAGCTTGGATATGTCGAACAAGCATTCCACGATCGATTTACTCTGTAAATATCCTAACCACCGTCATTCGAAGTGATTTGGATGGGTCGACAAGTGAATACTAGTGATACATCTGCCGGTGGGTGTGATGATGGTCGAATGTGGAATGTATTTGGCCATCTACGGTAGAAATAGGGAGAGACAGACGGAACTTAAATAGGTATAAGAAGGCACAAGGCACACGATAGGACCTGATGGATGGGGACGGGCTACAGACACGGAGCTAAATGCATACCAACGATGGCGCAGGAAAATCCTTTATACCCTGGAAGATAGACGGAACTGGTGTGCTAGATCTGTAGTAGAAATGCGGACGCAAGAAGAAGAAAAGTGCACAAGTGTGGAGAGAACGCACCACAAAGAATGGATTGGCCGTTACAAGGGAATCATGATGTTCCGCGGATGAAAATTGGCATGGAATAAACACGATATGATGATCGATAAGAGTATACCATTCCTCATGGCTTGGCACAATACGAGAACTTTGGGAGTACAGGAGGAAGTGTTGAATTGAAACCCGGGGTAGATGGGCAGGGTGCTGACTCGACTATCCCTGTGCCTACACAGACCATGACACCAGGGCAACGAGTCTCGAGGGGCGAGGGGCGGGAATGTTCTTTCAAGGATTGTAGAACACTGTACTCGTCGTTGTGCAACCTTGACGCTTGCATCCCCCAACCTGTACCACTACGCACGAAAGACCTGCTCGAACAGGCACACCGGAGCGCACACTTCTGAGAGCCACTGAGCAAAGACTGGGACCGTCCCCACCCATGATTCTGAGTCTCTCGCAGACCACCAGGTCCAGGGGAAAAATAAGTCGAGTGAAGGAGAAAACACGATAGAGTTTATTGGTACTAGATGGATGAGACGAAGACTGATGGTGCTGTAGGAGGGGAGACCAAATATTCCTCAAAAATGGGCTCCCCCAGATCGTGCGTAACTTTGCGTAGGTGGTGTAAACTTTGTTCCAGATGGATTCGGTGTCGGCGGTTGAGTTATACTCTGGGATCTTCCGGAAAACAGATGTATTAAAATTCCGCACCATTGATCATGAGGCGGAGGATGCCGTGGGTTGCTGAAGTGGCGCTCGCATCCATAGAGACAACGTATGCCACAAAAATCGGAGCGGAAACGCAAAAAGTTAACCAGCTCGAGGACATGGATGCGGCAGCCGGTAAAAGTGCATCGGGGCGTAGGAATGCTTTGTTGTGTCTTGTTACTAGCTGATCAAACTATCCTAAACGACGAGGTCGGCGAGGTGTGTGTTGCGACGAGGGTACTGCAAGGGAGCTTTGGATGTGCTAGTTCCCATGGACAGGAATGCCGCATGTCTTGGGTGGTCGTGTGGCATCATGCGTAAGGGAGCAGAAGCATACGTCATCAACGCATTCGCTAGCTTGGTCTGTCGGATAACCACAGGAGCGCCTCGGGCACAGAGCATGGCGCACCGCGCCGCGTACCGAGCCGCGAACATGCGAAGTCAGCCGTGTGACGAGGACGAACAGGTCCATGAGGGACTTGGTCGCGGAGGATTATTAGACAGCGCGAGGTGGTGTTAGGTCAAGTCCCATGACAGAAGAACAATCGGAAGGTGCGAGCAAGTTGACACAAAGTCCTCGGAGACTACGACAGATCCTGTTCGTTTGGTGGATGACTCGGTGTCTCAAAGCAACCGAAATGAATTGTCAGGCGCCGAAAACACGAGGCATGGCCTATTTCAAGGAGGCGCAAGGGGTTTCACAGCCTGTTCGTCAACATCCATGTCGTCGGCCAAGAGAGGTACGTGCTGAAGAGAACAAGTTACATGGGTGTTAATTGTTGAACAAGAATGCACTGAAATTGATACCAGTGATGCTATACGGGCATTGACATTTATGACGAATGGCGAGTACCTCGTCAGCGGCGGTTTCAAAGGTGTTCAAGTGTGGAGAGTGAAAGACGGGAAACGAGTCGCAACGTTGAAAATGAGCCCGGGCCCCAGCTCCGACTCGGAGAGTGTTGCTGTCTCGAAAGACGGCAGATTCATCGCAGCGGGGACATTCTGGGGCGATGTGTTTGTTTGGGATGCGACCAACTACGAACAAGTCATTGCAGTCAAGATCGACGAATCGACCATCTACGACGTCGATTTCTCGCCAGACTCGACGAAACTCGTCTCTGCCCACTGGGAAGGCAACACAGCCACCATTTGGGACATTGTGGCGCACAAAAAAGTGCATACACTTGACCATGGCGGGCCGGTCACCGCAGCCAAGTACTCTCCACAAGGCGACAGAATCGCAACAGCCGCTTGGAATTCCATTCGAGTCTGGGACAGCGACAATGGGCGCTTGCTAGTCGACATCAAATCGGAGGCGCCAATGCGGCCTTATCTCCTCTGGTTCAACAACCACCTCTTCATTCGGGCCAAGGGCAACATCAAGCGAATTGACGCGTCTACTGGCTTGACCATCTCAGAGTGGTCAGTTCCTCCTTCCGACATTTCATACATTGCCCTCCCGCGACACGGGAGATTCATAGCATACGCTACAAGGGAAAACATCACCTTCTGGGACAGCTCAACACACACGCAACTCGATGTCATCTCACAGAGAAGCGAAGGATATCCGATGGCACTCTCTCCGGATGACCGGCTTCTTGCAATTTCGTCGGGAAATAAAATCGTCCTCAGAGATCTTTCTCTAGTCAAAGTATGCCGTCACTTGAACCAGGTCCCTCTAGGCTCGTTTACTTATCATGCACAAGGATCTGGACATTCGTATTGAGAATGCCGCGTTCGATGCCTGGAAAAACAGTCAACTCACCGATGCGGAAATGCTCCTGAACACAACAACCCCGGATACAGCTCACCATGTCTTCGCTAGTCGGGCTCTCGTTCGTGCACGCTTAAAACTGTGGGACGCAGCACTAGCCGATGCGGAGGAGGTACGTACCGTACTACTCTTTCGTGTATGGAGGCTGATAAACGCAGTCTATCAAAATTCAGTCATCTGTCCTTGGTTACATTGCAAAGTGTGCGGTCCTTGTTGGAATGGGGGAGGCGCTTCAGGGACGTCGGGTATGCGATATTGCTTTGCTACGTTATTCGGATCACCTCTCTCTTCTCCTTCTTATCAAGGTAGGCATTCTGTTCAATCAAGCATCTTCGCTGAGCTTTGTGGATTTTAGGCAGTTATCCTGTACATGGCCGGAGAGCATGACGACGCAATATCACGTTTAGCTGACCTCGTTAGCACACCGAACTTTTTCCCGTCATCATGCGTAGTCCAGGTATGCAAGTGAGGAGCTGTGAAATTCTGTCATGATCCACTGATACTTCCAACAGGCATACATGCATCTCCTCATTGGGAACCTACATATGGAGAGCGGTGATTATGAACGCGCAATTCAGTGGTTTGAAGACGCGCGAGCTAAGCTGGGTAACCACACTCGCCTACCGCCACTGATAGTATCATTAGTATATTTTCTATCACCTCGCGCCGCACCAAAATTAATTCTCATTCTGACAGATCTCGGGATGGAAATTTGACGGTCTTATACTGATGATTCAACAACGATTGTGTGAAGCCCTCTTTTCAGCGGGTCGCGTCATCGAGGCTGGAGAATTTGTTTTGCGCATGATCGATCAAGAGATCAATACGATTGACCCCCTCAAGACATGGCTTTCCGGTGAGTAGTCCTTCCATCTGGCTTCCATGTGTCACACATTTAAATCTTCACTGTAGAGTTCATGCAATGTTGTCTTTCTGCACTAAGCTCGGTGACCGTTGGCGACGACAATATGTCGCATCTCATGACGCAACTATCCAGAGGGTGGGCAAGATTACGAC
>JBBPUG010000544.1:0-20138 GCA_038094535.1 Tubosaeta aff. alveolata | reverse complement strand
CCTCCTCGTCGCTCAGTGGGTGATGGTGGTGCCATGAGTGGTTGCGCCTCCCGCGCGTCGTCCTGGTGGGTGGTGGGCACGCCGTTGCGCTCCCTCGCCCTTCTTGTTGTCCTGTGGGTGGTGGGTGCGCCGTGCACGTTTGCGCCTCCCGTGCGTCGCCCTGGTTGGTGGTGGGAGCGCAGTCGCGCTCCCCTCGTCCTCGTCGTCTGGTGGGCGATGGGCACCGTTCGCCATTGGGTCGCTGTCTTGGTGGTGGTGGATGCCGTGTCGTCGTCGTCGTCATGGGCTATGGTGCGTCAGTGCACCACCCTCGTCGTGTAGTGGTGGCGGCATGCGTTGAGTGCTGGGGATTACTTAGGTAAGCGCAGTGCGTGGGAGTAATACAAATCACGTGATCTTTGGTTGGAAAAGTCCCGACTCCGCTACACTAACCTGCACTCGCAGTGCCGACCACCAGCAACTTGACAACAGCAATGGTTGCCACCCACAGCAAGGGAGGGAAACGGTATGGCCACCACAGCAACAACTACGGCTGAGGCCTGGGCCACAATGGTGCACGGCACGTCCACACCCACTGCCCACAAGACGACGAGAAGTGCGAGGGGAGCACAATGGCCGCGCCCTCCACCAATCGAGACGACGAGTGGGGGGTGCAATGGCCCGCGCACAGGCATGCACACACCCAGGACAATGTGTGAGCATACGTGCCACCCACATACGGCCAAGACGGCGGGGGCAGCACGATAGCGTGCCCTCCACCAACCATGACGACAGGTAGGGGGCACATGCACCACCTAGGACGACAAGCATGGCGTAACAGCATCCATACCACGGGGTGACAATGAGCACGATGGGGGCTCAAACAGCGGACCATCGCCATCTTCTTGCTGATGGCGTCCTTCAGCCTGCGTGTACACTCCCAGTACCATGAGCTAATTGGTTACTTGCATGTACTTGTGGTAGTTTATAATTTGACTGTGCTCACTACTACTGGCCCTATGCCATTTCGTGCACAGAACATTTGTGCACTTTGACCCACATACGGTGAGCATTGAGTGAAACGCGCACATCGCGCACATGTCACCGCGGCGCGCAACGTATGAAACGCGGCGCGCATCACGCGCATGAATAACCGCGGCGCGCAACATGTGAAACGCGGTGCGCGGCGACATAAAGTGCAACTCGCGCATCGCGCACATGATATAACGCGGCGCGGGAAGCGCGGAACGCGGTGGGAATAAAAGTGCAAATATGACGCCATAAGCCGCTGGGTACACCGACATTTACTTGTCTTTTGTTCCGTTTGGGCTTGCCGCGTCGGGTCTGACGATCATTTCCCTTCCTCTGTTGTACGTGAAGGCTACAGGACTTCCAGGTTTCATGTCTTAAAGTTGACTCAACGGTGTGATTAGCTTGATTTTGGGTAATCGTCGCCAACGCATCTTCACTTCTACGATTCTATTCGAAGTCATCTGGTTCTGTGGGTAACTTCCGTCAACTTAAAGTTCTCTGACATCGCGAATGACTTGACAGTTATTCTGTGGCTAGTGTGGATAGGCACAGCCGGTGACGCTGTAGCCGGAAAGACGTATACTTTCCCTGATGGTTGTGTTTACAATGATTGTAAGCCACTGTCTCGTTGGCACGAAACAGAATGGGCTTATCTGTTCGGTAGATCCCCAGGCTAACCAGGTTTGCTACGAGTTTACGGTAGTAGAAGGCGTCGCGTTCTTCAACTTCTTCTGCGGTACGTCCCTGCTCACCTGCTAAAATAGTGAGCTCACGCTATCCCATTAGCGTTTATATACTACGATGTCATCTTCCTGTATGCCATCATCAGTGCCATCCGCGGCAGAAGCGTCTGGGTCGCTTCCGTCAAGGAAGCCGCAGCTGCCGTCGGTGCCGTCAACCCTACCCAACCTCAGTTTGGCACAGCACCCGCCACACAATACCAGGCTTATGGCGCGTATCCTGCTGGGGCCCCTCCTCAGCCGTACAACGCGTATCCTCAACAGATCCCCGTCCCCACATCCCCCGCTCCGCCGTACAATGCATATGCACAACAAGTCCCGCCGCAGGGTCCCATCCCCCAGCAGTTTGGCGCCCACCCTGCTCCAGGCGTCCCCACGACCCAACCTAGCCAAAACCGGCCGCTCAGTTATCTTGCCCCAGCTGCTCCCCAGACCCACTATGCCGGTTACGTTCTCAGTCCACCCGCCATGGACGCCCCTCCCCCGCCGCAACCGAATTACAGCGCGTACCCCATTCATGGCCAACCCCCGTTCCCCAGTGGGTACCAGACAGCCACGCCTCAGCCCTCTGGGCCGCTTCCATCCCCGTATGACGCTCTGGTCCCACCTGTGTGAAGACCCGGCGTACAAAATCAGGTTTACCAGCGACACGTGCCGTCTGCATCGCCCGTCGTCTACTGTCCTGTGTTGCCTATACAAAAACAGCGCTTGTCGCTGGACCCTCAAACGTGTTGATGGTGATTGAATGTCCCAAAGACGACGGCAGGTACAGGTGCGTGCCGCATGCGGATGTCCGGGTTGAAGGTCGATGCTGGACGGCCCGTCAGACTGCGTCGTGGATGGGTGCGACGACGTGGTACCCCTTGGCGGGGTCCCACGGAGGTGGTTGTGCCCTTGTTTCTTTTTTTCATGTCCTTTTTTTTGGGCCCCGTGTCCTTGGCAAGGCGCGTGGGCAAGACAGACAGTAAGGTGTGAGGGATCGTGCGTCCGTATCTGCTCGCCAGAGATCTCGGCTGGTCGCCCGTCCGGACGTCGTCTCCACATATACGAGAGGGCGTCTGTGTCGCTGGCCACTGGCAGCGCCAGAGCTGCATGTTGGCGTCCGCGCCAAACGCACGGACGTGGATCACGATCGACGTCTCGTCATCGAGCAGACGTCAGCATGGTGGGGTGATGCGGACGGCGACAACGACAGCGATTGCTACCGAGGATTAGTGCCGTCTGCGGGTGGACCTGTCGACGTGGACACGGCACGAACACACGGTCACCGTGGCTCGGCAGGTGTCAGGGCCGGCTCGGACGCAGACACGGGCGCGCTGTGTTGCCTACCGTCCGAATCGCATCACGCGGCGCAGCGTGCCAACGTGCCGACGGTGGCACTCACCGCAATCAAAACATATAAAAAAAAACATGGCGACGGCCGTGGTACTGGACGGATCTGGCTAGCTCAGTGTCCCGGCGACAGCGCTGCGCGCACGTTCCGACGGTTCCATATGCATTCCCAAGTGGCCCACGGAACACTGCGGCGTCCTGCCGCATTCAGCGGGCAAACGTCAGCTCGAACACCAGCCCATCACCCACGTGTCCGCTTTGGATCCCAAGTTCAAGGTTCCAGTCCGGGAATGGAGCGTGAGCATCAACACTTTCCGTGGCCAAACGTTGCAGTCGTCCGACCACCCCTCTGTCGCATTTCCGGCTCGATCATCGAAGCACTGGGATGAGATACGATACTATGGATCAAGGGCCTGAAAATGTATCATTCATCCCACCCTTTGCGCGCAACCGGACTTCATTCGAGTGCGAGCGTGACGCCTGGGATAAAACTGAGTTAGGTTCATCAGCTCAAAGCATGCCTCATGGTCAGCGCGTTGTCTCTCCATTTAAATCGTCGTGCGCATCAAACCTCGGCCCCTGTATCTGTGCAAAAAAGTGAGGGATCTCGCTGGCCGATTTGCCCGGGAGAATAAGCACCGCGTCACAATTTCACAATTCCACAGCAAGGGCAAACGAGTCGTGATATTCAGAGGATATTGAGGCTACACGAAAGCTATGCAGGCGACAAACGTGTATAAAATTGGATCTAGGGTGATGTGGAGCGTAGAGTACACAGGCGGTGAAGGCTTGGTATGACTGCGGGAGGTTGAGGAGTCGACATTGATTATGTCTTTCCTTTAGCTGTATTCTTGCTGATAAGCTTCGCTTTCTCAAGCGCTGCCTGACCTGCGGGCAAATGTCAGGGACCCACGAGCGAAAATCTCACGGAAGACACACTTTGTTGAATGAGATTCTTTTTGTAGTCAACGATAGTAATATCCTCCTTTGTGAGGTTGCGAACAGTTTTGTCCTTGACTTCCCAAAGGTCTTCGGCGACTTGGGAAATGAGACCTGGTCATGAAACAAACACGTTGGTCAAAACAAAAAGACAAGTGATAAATCACGTGAAACGTACGGAAATCATGGGAAACTATCACAACGCCACCTTCAAATTCCTTGATGGCAAGGGCCAAGGCGTCAATAGAACCCATATCCAAATGGTTAGTAGGTTCGTCTAATCAGAGGACACGCGCGTCACTTGCTGTTAGCCGAGATAACGATGCCACGTACCCAGCAGAAGGACGTGTGGGTGTTCCATAGCTAGCTGCGCAAACACGACACTAGTTTGATGAATTAGCTTTAATTCACTTCCTTTCCGAGATCGGTGTTCTCACCGATTCCGCAGACCGTCTGACAGCTGTCTGATAGGAGAAACCTGATGGGCGCCGGATAGACCGAATCTGCCGAGCTGCTGCCGCCATGCCTGAGTCAGAGTAACGGTGTGAGATTAGCGTGCAGTTAAGTGGATGGATAGTTTCACTTGTAGGTCCTTCTCCGGATATTTCTCCGCAAAGTAGCTTTGGAAATACTCGATTGGCGCTTTGTCATACGGAAGCTGGTCGGCGGAGTGTTGTGAATATTTCGCTAGTTTTAAAGCGGCATGCTTGGAGATTGTTCCCTCGCGTGGCTGGAGCGCACCAGTGATAAGGTTGAGCAAGGTAGACTTTCCTGCACCATTGGCACCAAGAATGGCGATGCGAGAGTCCATGCTGTGAATCACGGGGTAAACGGGGAGACAATCACCATGCAGAATACGGGTGTTCCTTACTCAATACCAAATGATAAGTGCTCGTACAGGTAGTCTTCACGTCTTCCCGAATACGAGAAAGCAACGTCATTGAAGGCGATGATGGGAGGTGGGAGTTTGCGAATATCCTCAAAGTGGAAGCGCAAGGGTCGTGGAGTCTCCACCTTTTCTATCAGACCTGCGGCTTCCATTTTGTCGATAATCTTTTGCTTCGATTTGGCTTGCTTGACAAGGTTAGCATATGTACCGGCCGACGCAATGAATCTATTCAAATTTGTGAGTATCGGCTAGCTGCCTAACCGTCACACGCTACTTTTTGATGTGGGCGATTTCCTCTTGTTGTTTGTGGTATGCCTTCATTTGGTTTACCTCGTTCTCCTTCCTCGTACGGACGTATGTCGAATAGTTACCCGTGTAGTACACGAGTTTTTTCTTCATCGTCAGGTCCATTATATTTGTGCACACGGTGTCCATGAAATCTTGCGAATGGGACGTGATAACGAGGATATGGTTATAGGTGGACAGGTAGGCCTCCAGCCAGACAACGGCGCCCAAATCAAGGTGGTTCGTCGGTTCGTCGAGCAATAGTAGGTGAGGCTTCACGAACAGAGCTCGAGCGAGGGCCACCCTCATTCGCCAACCTCCACTCATATCCTTGGTCGGTTTCTGCATCATGGCTTGACTGAAACCTAGACCGTGGAGAATGCTCCCCGCCTTCACCTCGAACGTGCTCGGATCCATTTCTTCAAGTTCTTCGTATGCGGCGTCAAGGGCTCCCTCATCTACATCTTCGGCGACGGATAGATCCTCGATACGCTTTTCGAGTTTGGCAACCTTTTCTTTTGCAGAGGCGATGATGAAGTCGACTGCGTTCACCTCCGATGGTTCCGCTTCACCCCTGACAAGGTAGATGTCGACCTGGGGAGGGATCTCAATGTCGCGCTCTGCCATCGATTGAAGGAAGGTCGACTATAATGTCGTAAACATCAGCACGCAACTAGGATGGCTAATCGAACCTTTCCAGAGCCATTCTCGCCCAAAAGACCGTACCGCTGCCCATAGTTGAGAGAAATTTCCGCGCCCTCGATGAGTAGGCGTCCATGGAAGGACAGCGTGTAAGAATCAATTTTGATATCACGTCCTTTTGCATCGGAGACGAGCACTCCAGCAGCGCTCCTACCCCACGGTCAATGTAGGATCGGGTCATCACATCATCAAACGTACCTCTCTGTGGCAATTTGAAGTTTCGCCATGGAATTCAGGTCATCGGTGCTGTTTGCAGCGGAGACGCTAGTAAGTGGGGTGTTGGCTGCACTACCAGCGACTGAACCGGTAGGCGTCGAAGCGGACGTTGTAGTCTCACTTTGTTTCGCGGCCTGTTTTGCGGCCTTTTCTGCGAGTCGTTTCTGCTTTGATGCTGAAGGTGGCATCTCTGAGTGGTGTAGAAAGACAAGATGAGTTATCGATGTGGTGCTCCTAGCATTAATTTACCTCATCAAGAAGATTATCTAATCCATCTATTCAACGTAATGGTAGTTACTCACTACTAGTACTGTAACTGTCGTTCCACCTTGGTTCTCATCAACATTTCAACGTCTAGGTTTTGAATCGAGCTTAAAGTCACCCTTTGGACAACAGAATTCTCCTTGTGTTTCATTGTCTGTGCATCCGACCAGCTTCGAAAAAAAAACCACTGGGCGTACGTGCCGCGTGCACTAGAACCATAGAAATACTTGTTCTGATGCCAGTGTTTTTGATTCATCCACTTCCGGATGTATTTATGAATGGATAAACCATCAGGCTGATGAAGCAAACGACATATCGGTGAGTAAGCAAAGCCAATGACATCCGACAACTACAACACATATAGCTTCAATGATGTTTGGTGAGTAGTTCCAGCGTCTGTTGGCCTCGGGTGGTACCCTTCAAGCTTCGGAACCACTTTGTCGGCTGCTTCGTATCAAACGAACACATCATCTCAGAACGTGTATTCCATAGCGCATCGAAATTTTGATCACGTCTAGTATGCAACCATGACGTTTAAATCATTTGAGAACTCATTATATTTCTCGCTTGGGAGTTCGATGTTCACCCCCAAGAAATGCAGCACGCACTGCGATACCATCGAATGCCATTTCGTATGCTAACAATACAACATCCCCAAAACGTTACCCAGCGAGTTCGCCCGGAAGCACCATCCCATGCTCCCATTTCATATGAGCAGCAGTCGCCGTGCTCCCGAACCTCACCTGCGCATCCAAGTAGGTCGAGTTTGGCCTCTTTGACTCCGGTATCTTTTGCCTAAGAACCAGATCTTCCAGCGTCTTCATCAGCGCAGGACACTCCCTCAAAAACGGATAGACAGAGACGTCGACACCAGCAGCATAAATCCGAAGACACCGGTCATTGGTCTCCCTCTCAGGGAACGTCACAGAAAATGTGGGTGTCTGGGACAGATCAGCCAGTATCGCGATGTAAGGAAGCGATTTCGAGTCGGGAATGAATCGTCCACCGCCAATAGCTTCATGTCTTCGAGTGATACCATGCAATGCGTCCTTGGAAATCTTAGATTCCCGTGCCTTGTCAGAAATCATGATTTGCGACATCATCTCCTGTGCTGGCCTATCCTTGCCCTTGAAGTAGATCGGTATCACTTTGTCGATCTGGGGTTGTAGGTGGCAACATTGCACCGCGCTTGTCCTTTGCCAGTGACGCAACGTCCACTCATCGAGTCTGAGTGATAGGCGATCAGTACCGATACTATGCCATGAGGATTCGACTTACGGTAGTTCTACTCCGTTACTTGACCCAATGTTCTGCTCCATGCATACCCAATGAGAAAAATTCAGATATGCATCCTTGAATACCTTGTGGGCAAGAGATGCCTGCTTGTTCATGTTCCATATCTGTGGCCCGAAGATGAATTCGAACCAATCCACGACAGGAATCATTTCGCAATCGGCGAGATGCCCGTCCCAGGATGTAGGAATATCGGTTAGCCCACCCAAGCGAGTGCGGATGAACAGGTCCTTCGCTAGAAGCCAGAGTAATCGGCTAGCTAGTTCTCCCCGTTGTCCCATGTCGATCATGCCATCGTTGATCAGCTTCATCAGTCTTGCCAAGGATCCTCCCAAACTCTCAGCTGTACCGTGAAGAATCTTCGCAGCGGCGCACGATAAGAGAGGCTCGGATGGGTAGCTGGTGAACCTCCAAGTACGGTCGGGTGTTGTCGCAAGGCACACCCGCAGATGACTTGCCACCCCGGTCTCCAGGTGCTCGACCGAATCAGGGTGGCCGAACGTGATGTTGACTGCAAATCGTTGCCCCAGCACCGCGATCACTTGGTGGGAATCACCAGTCTCGTAGACCCCTCTGCGGCATAATTTCTCTGATGCGGTGTCCAGCACGGTGTCCGGTGTCCAAACAGTGCTTTTCAACGATAACCACCTGGAAAACAAGATTTGCATGAGTGACCGGTAGGAAAAAAGGGAAGGGAGGCGCACAATGGTCTTCCAAAGGCAGCGACGTGTTCAGACTGGGAAACATTCTCCATGTCCGTCTTGCTGGTGAGTGGCGGGGCGCTCTGATCCCATCCAAGCTGGGTGTAAGGCGGGAAGAGTTTCTCTCCTCTGATAGCGATACGGTGCGAATTGTCTGGAAGACGAATGAGTCCGAGAATAAACAGCGAAGAAGACTCTGCACTCACGTATCTTGTTAGGTGGCGAAAAGTCGGCCACCTTGGATGTGGTCGAAGCGAAAACGACCCAGACCGCATGCTTCCTCTTATCAAGGTGTGACCATTCCTTCACCACCCTGCAGAATGCGTCCGCCGGTCGATAACTTCCCACTGGCGTAGTAAGTGGGTGTGCCTCGTCGATGGCGATAACCATTTTCGGTTTCGTTCCATGGTCAGGGAAGATCCTTTCGAGAGAAGCTGCCATTTTCAGAAACGATTCCCGAAAAAGCTCGTCGAGCTTGGGCTGAGGAGTAAAACGTTCCTCGTTTTCCTCGGGTACCTTCTCTGTCGTTCGCTTAGTTCTACCGTCCTCCGATACTAAATGTGACACTCACTCTCAATGACGAGGCCGGCAAGCATTTTTGTGATTGTATCCGTATCGCCTTGCGGGACAGCAGAAGTATGAATCGTTTCTTTGGTGCCTCCTGAATCTAGTAGTGCCTGCAAGAACGTCATCAGCGCACAGTAGAATGGAGGACAATATCGCATGCCTTTTCATAGTTTGTTTTCAGTCCTTGGAAGAAATCCTTCCTGACAGTAGACTCGGGAGGGTCGGACATGTCGCACATCTGTCTGGCCCAATCCATCACACCTGCTTTTCCGCCGCGGGTAGAGTAACGTTTCGAAACACATTCGTTGACTGTTTGGAAAAGTGCGATGAAAAAGGTGTAGCAGTTGGCCGTGTATATATCTTCGCCAGCGGTTTTCTCGAAAATCAAGATTCCTGATGGAATCTGGTCTCGGGGAGGGAAGCTGAGCTTGTCATCCATCGCTCGTAGGTTCATATATATTGTGATGACATCCTTCTTGGGTAACTGGGGGCGGAGTTAACGGCATATATGCGACTGTGAATGAGGTGAGTACCTCGGATAGCATCCTTGATTTTCCCGTCCCTGAACTCTGAACGATGGAGCAGAACTTTGCGTAACACCTGCTATTTGGATCGCGAAAGGATTCCTCATTTTCTGTCAAATACTCATGGAAGCCGTCCGCGGCAGCACCACGATACTCCCCTTTGAAGGCGTTTGAGAGAGTTTGATGTACATCTAGCGAAAGTAAGTCGCGTCGGGGTTAGATAGCTCATGAGTGCCAACCTTTTGTAGCGGGTGCGGAAAATTTTAGTAGCACCTGAGGTGACGCAAGAATTTCTGGCGAAAGGGGCAATCAGCAGTCGAGAATGTACACAGGCGCTGGAAAACACACTGAGGTTTCTAATCTTGGAGTATGATTTATTCTCCCAAGCTGAAGAGAGCATGTCCCGCAATTCGCCATAGGCGTTGATCAAACCTTTTGCTTCGCGGGGGTTAAAATACTTGGAATCTAGCTCTCCATCCGAGTTGTCGATGACATAGCTGAGAATGTTGACATGCTGCAGGATGCCCAATGGTATTTCTCCAGAAAAACCATCAAGGTTGAGGATGTCGGTGACGGCCTTGTCGAGTGCTGCGTGTTTTGCCTCGCCGAAGCGATCTGGGAGGAGTTCGAGGGGCATGTTGTTGACTGGGAACAAGATCGCATTGACGCCCCGCTTTTATATGATTTGGAGATGTCCACAATCGGTGGATCACCATCCACAGCATGTGCGGTTCGCGTCAATCCAGATTGTCGGGAATGGAAACTGTCCCAATTTGTAGGCGACATGTTTACCGACCTCAATGCCGTGCTTCTGTGGACAGACCAGGAATCAATGGTGTGGGCTGTCGCAAAAAGATGTGCTTTGGATTACGCGATGGGCTCGAGACCACCTCGTGGACTTGATGGACCACGTTGTCCAAGGTTAGTGCTCCAGCTCCTGACAACAAGGCGCGGATAACATTCATACAGTGAGAGTACAACACAAGTGGCATGGTTTGCTTTGTGTGACGGATACTGGGCGGATATCACATCATACAAAGTAAACGTATCGTAGGTTACACCGCCGAGCACGGGCTGTTGTATTGAACGTGATGCAAAGTCTTAGAAAACGAAACCCGAATGCTAAAGGAGTGGAATCCAAATGTCGCGGCGACGCGAAACCCTACACTGCGAAGGGTGTCATTCAACGTCCATCGGAGTCGATTCATCCCTATTCATATTAGGGGATGTGGGAAGCTGCTCCTGTGACGCCTGCTGGGAAGGCGTTCGCTGTACAGCCTGCTTCTTTGATCGCGCAGATGGGTTAAAGTGCCCACACCTGAAGCAAGCAAATTCTGTTCGCATCACGGTCAACAAGGGTCCCATCGTAACCATACAAGAGACGCTGACGTGTATCCTCCCACACGGTTTCCTTGACGAGACCGTTGTGAGTGAAACATTTCTGGCAAATGAGTGAAGCAGCGACCGCTGCTGATTACTCCGAGTCGTCGTCATCACCTAGGATCGCATCTGCGAGCTTGTCATACCAGTGTTTGCGAGCCGCTTGGATAGGTTGGGGTAAACAGGAAAGGTGTTAGTAAAGTAGAACTGTGGCAGGATCGGGCTAGGCGGAGAGCGAGTGCGGTGTCGGGAGTGGGCCGTGCGTAGTAGGTCGTAGCGTCGGTTGTCGTAGGTAGTCAGTGTCCGTCTACCCGCACGCCTTCCGGGTTTCCCTGCTAGCCTCCCAGGGCCTGTCCCAGTCTCCCCTACTCCAGCACATGGCTGGTGAACGACATCACACACGTGAGAGTTGTGACACTGGCCTGGCCTCGAACCTGACCATTTGGCGTTTTCGGGTGATGTTGAGGAGGAGGCTGAGAAGAGGGTGGTGGCGCAAATGGGGTCCGAGTCTGGGGTACGGAAGGACGTAGGGGAGTGGCCCCTGAATCAAGTGGAGTACGAGGACCTTCTCGGTTAGCCTTCCACGTTTACCACTGGCATATCTGCATCATCCTGCGGGCAAACAATATTCTGAGAAATCCGAATGTGAGCCCCTGCGGTCTCGGTCGTCGATTCATGCCACGTCAGCGGTAATGTCCGCGTATACCATAGTGTGACATAGGAAACCGGGTGAAAAAAGTCCCGAGCGTAAACTGCAGTGTCGTGCGACGTTCGCCTCAGCCCGCGTGCACTCGAACTATAGATGTACTCTTCTGATGTGGTGCTTTTGATTCATCCCCTTCCGGATGTGTTTATGAATGGATAGACCATCAGGCGGATGAAGCAAACGACATGGTGAGTAAGTAGAGCCAATGACATGCGGTAACGTCAATACCCCACAGCTTCGATAATGTTTGGTGAGTAGTTCTGGCAGCGTCTATTGGCCTCATGTACATGTGGTAATCTTCAAGCTTCGGAACCACTACATCGGCTGCTCCGTATCAACCGAACACACCTTCCCAGAAAATCGTTTTAGATTTCTCGCTTGGGAGTTCGATGTCCATCTCCAAGAAATGCTGCACGAACTGCGATACCATCAAATACCATTCCGTGTGCTAACAATACAACATCCCAAAAACGTTACTCAGTGAGTTCGCCCGGAAGCACCCTCCCATGCTCCCATTTCATATGAGCAGCAGTCGCCGTGCTCCCGAACCTCACCTGCGCATCCAAGTAGGTCGAGTTTGGCCTCTTTGACTCCGGTATCTTTTGCCTAAGAACCAGATCTTCCAGCGTCTTCATCAGCGCAGGACACTCCCTCAAAAACGGATAGACAGAGGTGTCGACACCAGCGGCATAAATCCGAAGACACCGGTCATTGGTCTCCCTCTCAGGGAACGTCACAGAAAATGTGGGTGTCTGGGACAGATCAGCCAGTATCGCGATGTAAGGATGCGATTTCGAGTCGGGAATGAATCGTCCGCCGCCAATAGCTTCATGTCTTCGGGTGATCCCATGCAATGCGTCCTTGGAACTCAGATTCCTGCGCCTTGTCAGAAATCATGATTTGCGACATTGTCTCATGTGCTGGTCTATCCTTGCCCTTGAAGTAGATCGGTATCACCTTGTCGATCTGGGGTTGTTGGTGGCAACACTGCACCGCGCTTGTCCTTTGCCAGTGACGCAACGTCCACTCATCGAGTCTGAGTGATGGGGCAATCAGTATCGATACCATGTCATAAGCATTTGACTTACGGTAGTTCTACTCCGTTACTTGACCCGATGTTCTTCTCCATGCATACCCAATGAGAAAAATTCAGATATGCGTCTTTGAATACCTTGCGGGCTTGTGATGCTTGCTTGTTCATGTTCCATATCTGTGGCCCGAAGATGAATTCGAACCAATCTACGACAGGGATCATTTCGCAATCGGCGAGATGCCCGTCCCATGACGTAGGAATATCTGTGAGCCCACCCCAGCGAGTGCGGATGAACAGGTCCTTTGCTAGAAGCCAGAGTAATCGGCTGGCTAGTTCGCCCCGTCAATCATGCCATCGTTGATCAGCTTCATCAGTCTTGCCAAGGATCCTTCCAAACTCCCAGCTGTACCGTGAAGAATCTTCGCAGCCGCGCACGATAAGAGGGGCTCGGATGGGTAGCTGGTGAATCTCCAAGTACGGTCGGGTGTTGTCGTAAGGCACACCCGCAGATGACTTGCCACTCCGGTCTCCAGGTGCTCGACCGAATCGGGGTGACCGAACGTGATATTTACAGCAAATCGTTGCCCCAACACTGCGATCACTTGATAGGAGTCACCAGCCTCGTAGCCTCCTCTGCCGCACAATTTCTCTGATGCGGTGTCCAACACGGTGTCCGGCGTCCAAAAAGGGCTTTTCAACGATAACCACCTGGAAAACAAGAAATGAGTAACCGGTAGGGAAAAAGGGAAGAGAGCCGCACAATGGTCTTCCAAAGGCGGCAACGTGTTCAGACATAACATTTTCTCGCCTTTGATGGCGATGAGTTCGAGGATCAAATGGCTGAGAACACTTTGGACTCACGTATCTTGTTAGGTGGCGAAAAATCGGCCACCTTGGATGTCGTCGAAGCGAAAACGACCCAGACCGCATGCTCCCTCTTATCAAGGTGTGACCACTCCTTCACTACCCTACAGAATGCGTCCGCCGGTCGATAACTTCCCACTGGCGTGGTGAGTGGGTGTGCCTCGTCAATGGCAATCACCATTTTCGGTTTCGTCCCATGGTCAGGGAAGATCCTTTCGAGAGAAGCAGCTATTTTCAGAAATGATTCCCGAAAAAGCTTGCCGAGCTTGGGCTGAGGCATGAAACATTTCTTGTTTTCCGCGGGTACCTTCTCTGTAATTCCCTTAGTTCTGTCGTCCCCCGATACTAATATGACACTCACTCCGATTAATGTCGAGGCTCGCAAGCTTTTTAGTGATTGTATCTGTATCGCCTTCCGGAACAGGAGATGTAACAGTCGTTTCTCGTTGTTCTATGGTGGTGCCTTCTGAATCCAGTAGTACCTGCAAGAACGTCGTCAGCCCACAGTAGAACAGAGAAGAATATACCAAACATTGTCATAGTTCGTTTGCAGTTCTTGGAAGAAATCCTTCCTGACAGTAGACTTGGGAGGGTCGCACATGTCGCACATCTGTCTGGCCCAATCCATAACACTTGCTTTTCCGCAGCGGGTAGAGTAACGTCTCGAAACACATTCGTCGACTGTTTGGAAGAGTGCGATGAAAAAGGTGTAGCAGTCGTCCGTGTATATATCTTCGCCAACATTTTTCCCGTAAATCAAGATCCCTGATGGAATCTGGTCTAGGGGAGGGAAGCTCAGCTTGTCATCCATTGCTCGTAGGTTCATGTATATTGTGATGACGTCCTTCTTGGGCAACTGGGGATGGAGTTAGTGGCATATATGCGACAGTGAATGAGGGGATTACCTCGGATAGCATCCTTGATTTTCCTGTCCCTGAACTCTGAACGATGGAACAGAACTTGGCGAAACACCTGCTATTCGAATCGCGAAAGGATTCCTCGTTTTCTGTCAAATACTCGTGGAAGCCGTCCACGGCGGCACCACAATACTCTCCTTTGAAGGCGTTTGATGTACATCTGGCAAAAGTAGGTCATGTCGGGATTAGATAGTTCATGAGTACCAACCCTTTGTAGCTGGCACCGAAAATTTTTGTAGCGCCTGAGGTGATGCAAGAATTTCTGGGGAAAGAGTCGACAGACAATCAGCAGTCGAGAACACGCCCAGGCGCTGGAAAACACACTGAGGTTTCTAATCCTGGAGTATGATTTATTCTTCCAAACTGAAGAGAGCATGTCCCGTAGTTCGACATGGGTATTGATCAAACCTTTTGCTTCACGGGGAGTTGAGGGGTGCGTGGAGATCGCAAATGAGATGTACAATGAATCGGTATAGAAACTGTGCAGAATTTGGCACATCAGAGGGGCGTGCAAGTCGAGCGAGGCAGTGCAGGGGAGTATAATACTCCCAAGAAGTGAAGAGACTGACGTCGGTGCCAGCGCAATAGAGTGTGTTGAGTGATTCGATAGATGGGTTTGGTACAGAGACACAGTAATGGATGGCGCTCCATCCTTCAGAGTCGGGTACATTTACAAGAATAGGGCCGTTTTGCAGGGGGAATTTTTCCGATGGTGGTGAAAACAACAATGCATGGATCGACAGGAGATCAGCGGAGAGAATAGCATTTACAATCGAATCGATAATGCGAGAAAGGGATTCAGGGGAAAAAGCGGTGGTGGGATGGAAGGAAGGGGAAGGTGGGGTGGAAGTATACGGCAATAACTGGGCTGGGTCGATAGAGCAGGGTTCACACAGCGCTTGTTTGTTCCCATTCTAACAGAGACCGAGGTGAGGGATTGCTCAGCTATGAGCGATATAAAGGAAAACGAACCTTGTATTCGCGCCAGCGACTGCAGCATAATGAACATTCACACTGCCATAGGACAGATGGATGGGGAAGTGTGAATTGAACGGATGAACGATGGTTCCGATCCCTCAAGTCAGGGCGAGATCCGTGCGAGAGCTATCGAGAGCATGATCAATCAAGCGTGTGCAAGGCCACGTTCCAACCACCAGCTGATGAACGACTTGAACTCTGCCATCACGGGCAGCATCTGGGGTAGGGGTAAATGGGTGTCGAGGAGAAGCAGGGGAGGACCTACACATCAAGGGGGTTGCACCATCGGTGTCCATGGCGTCGACGGGGACAGCACCGGAGCTGCACTCGAGCGGAAGCTGAACGATGTCGGGCATATCCAGCCAGGCTGCCATACCCAGGGGGTCATGTCGTTGATGGAGTCCTGGGGGGCGTTGAGGGTGAAGAGGGAAATGTCGGAGTGGGATGCGGCGGTGCGGATGACGTCGAGACGGTCTGGAGACATGAAGGATGCGTCGGACGCGTCGACTGTTTCCCATCTAGAACGCAGAGGGAGGTGAGTAGGAGAGGGAGAGGAGAGGGAACGTACCTGTCGACGGTGAGGGCACACGTGAGCTCTGTGTGTCCGGAGGTGTCTGTGGCATTGATGTCGGCGCCAGCGCGGAGGGCGTGGTGCACTGCGGTGGAGTTGCCTTCAGAGGCTGTCTGGAGAAGGACAAAGTTTTTTCCCATACTAGGGCTATATTACAACCCTGAGGTTACTGTAATAGACCGCAAGTAGTAGAGACTTAGCCGATGCAATTCAAAAGTACCAGTCTGTGAGTCACTCTTCTCTTACCCAGACTCGTCAACTATGGGGAACTGCATCTCCTTGCAGGACGCTGAAAAAGCAAGATCAGACGCTATCGACCGTCAGCTCGAAGAGGACTCGAGGAGACTTAGAAAGGAGTGCAAGGTTCTCCTTCTCGGTTCGTCTTTCTTTCCTTCTCTACCGGGCGCCTTTCCCCCTCTTCCTTACCTTTGCCCACTTTAGGATCCGGCGAGTCTGGGAAATCTACTATTGTCAAACAAATGAAGATTATCCATCAGGGCGGTTTCTCCGATGACGAACTTCTAACTTATAGACCCACTATTTACCGCAATACACTCGAGAGCGCACAAGCTATCGTTCTGGCAATGCGCAAGATCGGCCTTGATTGCATCGACCCGAATAACCGTGTAAGCTCATTTGATTACACTCTGCCCCGTGTTGGACCTCATCCCGGCACCTCAGACAAATGCCGACCGCATCTTCGATTACCGCATCAAATCCCCTAATTTAGTCTTTTCTTCCGAAATCGCCGACGCAATCTACCAGTTGTGGCAAGATCCTGTGATTCCTCAACTCATGGACCAGTACAGCAGTGAGTTCTACTTGATGGACAACGCAGTCTAGTTCGTTTTGACGCTGCCTCTTATACCCAAATGCTCACCAGTACCCTTTAGCTTCTTTTTAAATGCCAGACGGATAGGCTCTACTGCTTATCTCCCAACCACCGAAGATGTTTTACGAGCTCGGCTAAAAACGATGGGGATCACAGAGACGCGGTTTACAATGGGTCAACTACAGTCTGTCGTTGACAATTCACGCTCTTTCGTCTTGCCTTACGTTGCACAGGATTCACATGTTTGATGTTGGTGGTCAGCGCTCAGAACGAAAAAAGTGGTTATGCTGCTTTGAAGATGTAACAAGCATCGTTTTCTGCACAGCGCTCTCCGAGTACGACCAAGTCCTGTTGGAAGAAAAGAATCAGGTATGCTTATCACGCCGCGCACCATTCATCACGCCATTAAACCCTGCCTCGTAGAATCGTATGGTCGAATCGCTCATTCTCTTCGAGTCTGTCATAAACTCCAAGTGGTTCTTGAGGACGTCTATCATCCTCTTCCTTAACAAGATCGATGTATTCAAGACCAAACTTCCGAAGGTACGTCACACAGCAGACTCACTCGTTGGGTTCTCACGTCCTGTTAGGTCCCCTTGGAGAAATATTTCCCAGAGTACTCAGGTGGTGCTGATATCAACAAAGCCGCTAAATACATCCTCTGGAGGTTTGTGCAGACAAATCGCGCGCGTCTATCCATCTACCCCCAGTAGGCTTTTGTCTCCCTTCCCGCGTTCCGATGCTGACCCGTATCTAGTCTCACACAAGCGACGGACACGACGAACATTCGTCTCATATTCGCTGCCGTGAAGGAGACGATCCTGCAGAATGCCCTCAAAGACTTGGGTATATTGTAGGATTCGCTCCTTCGCTTTCATTTGTTTTCTCTCCCTCGTCTGTTGAGCTCCGAGTCGCGTTCGCTATCTATTGGTAAGTATTGTCTTGTTACCGACACCATCTCTTGTGTTGACGTGGTCCCTCGTCCAGCTTGCATTATCTCCGTGGATACTCCTTGTCATTTCCCTAGCATGCCACCGTACATATCATATCATCGCTCTATTACTACTTGCACGCCGCTGCCTCGTTGACAGCTGACCACACAAGCCATCGGACGATTTTAAAAAAATTTCCATTTAATCTTTCGTTACGGGCCTCGGTCCTCGTTCACCCGTACTAGACCGTTGTACACAGTCTACATTTCCGCTTCTTATCGTGCACTTTCCTGTTCGCTTTTGGATTCCATCGGGTCAGCTCGTTGTTTGTCACCACCTGGTTGTGTTTACGCTGGCATTGCGCTGTGTCGTGTCAACTATGTACCGTATATGAAGTCTACTTTTCTAGAGCGTGTGTCCGTTTGCTTCGCAGTCAGCGGGCACACGAGGTTTGTTGAAAAATTGTGCGCTCGTATAACATGTACGACAAGTATTATTATATGTCCCAGGCCACCCTGAGCCCGTCCCGGTGTCGGCTTTCCCCGTCGCTATTTCCATACGCCCGACCGAGATCGCTAACGCTCGCGACCACGATCAACAACGGATGTTGTGCATCAAGCAGCTTCAGCGTTTTCCTCATGTCCTCGAGCGCAAAGTCCTCCATCTCCTCCACCAGCGCGAGATCCTCGTCCTCGTCCTCCTGTGCGTCCGGCCCTGGACTCGGTGGCGCAGAACTCGTTCCGAGCGCTGGACTGGGCGCGTTCGGGGGAACCGTTGTTTCCGCTTCTCAGCAATGGTGGGCTCGAGCGCACCCGTCCCGATGACACAAAGGGTGTCCCCGATGGCGCGGTAGAGCGGCGCGAGAAACGAGGGGTCGGACTCAGTCCGGGTGCAGTAGATCAGCTTGGACAGCGAGGCAGAGACCATGACGGGTATGAGCGTGTTGCTGGATTTACCGCACGAGGCGAGGAGCGGGACGAGTCTATCCTCGCGGTGAGGAAGGAGAAGGGGGCGATAACAAACGGACGTACCTGCACGCCGCCTCCCGGACGCCATCGTGAAAGTAGAATCGCAGCACAGGCAGGGTGAGCTCGAGCGTTTGCGTGAGATACGGGCCAAAGCGTCTGCCGAGGACGCTACAATAGATGACGAGGGTGTCAAACGCCTGGCATTTTTCGTCGATCGTTGAGATGCGGATACCAACAACTTGACCGTCCATGGAGATGGTTTCCCATCCCTCGCGTTCGTACTGCTCGTCTTCGTCTATCAGACGGGGCCGTTAGGATGCCACACGTGAGTCGATCGCGCGCTTACCATAGATTGACACGTCTGCTTTGGCGCTTGCTGCGTTGAGCAACAGTGGCATAACCAGGGGCAGATACGGCTCGAATTCAGTTCCCAGTGCTTGACACATCTTGGCCCAGGTAGCAATCAAGTACATCGCTAGAAGCGTATCGGATGGATCAACCGGAGAATCTGGCAACAGTGATCGGTGAGTCAGCCAGAGCGTGAGTTCAGAAAGGGCGCACTCTGGATATTGATCAGCGCGTCGCTGAGGGGCCGTGCATCAGGTCGAAATACGTCCCGTCCGACAGCCATGGCTAAGACGGTGAAAACAAATCGGCAATGAGCAAGGGACCGTACACACCGATAAGCCCTGCACATTCCATGGCTTTGACCTGTAACTTGTGATGGCCCAGATCATTTGCATTTCTGAGCATGTTGAGTAACAGTGGCATAATCACATCATAATGCTGCGTCGTTGAGGCCAGAAAGAATATAAGTGTCGGGAACATGACGTGCCTTGGCGAGTGTAGTCTCGCTCGCATCAGCGACCATAGCTAAAGTTGTGATGGCCTGTTCTTGAACGTATCGTAAGCCCAACGAGTGTCGTGAAATTTGGCAGAGTAAGATTTAGGACCAAATCCCTGTGTTGGCGATTCTGGTATGAGTCATGCACGGCAGGGGACGGATACAAGACAGATCACATCATCGTCATGCATGTAAACGGTCAAGCCACGCGGCAGCATCGTTGAAATCAATTATTCAATGGCTGTCCGGGCTTTCTATAGCCATTATTCTGGAAGAGAGGATCTATTCTAATACAGGTGCATTATGCAGGCCAACGGGGATGCCTCTTACTGCATTCATTGACCACTCTTGTGCTTCAAGTGGTAGCGTGACTGTACCTCCGTAATCCGCTAAGATTGGATCAGAACAACCGTAATCACCTTTATGAATGGCACATGCTGTCGCAATCCAATTCTCGTGATAAGTAGACTTGAGGTGCTTGAAGTACGAAAACGCGTCACTTTCTAGCTTGTCCAAATACCTCGCCAATCGCATATTTTGTAATGGGTCTAATGGCCGAAAGAGACCATGTCGCCACTCCTCAACACTTTGCACGATCTAGCCGGTGAATTAATAAGACAAAGCATTGATCTAACGCCGAAACAAACTTT